>JANTOP010018960.1:0-13551 GCA_027564815.1 Symmerus nobilis | reverse complement strand
ATTTATTAAATCAAATAACGGTATTTCGGTATTCAAAAAATGACCGGTATTCCGGTATACCGGTATTGTATTCCCTACATATAATATTCATTTGCATTTACTCTTTTATTTTAAATCATAATTTTAAAGTCTCGTTCTAATGAAATTTTGGGACCTTTACAGAAAATTGAAAGGCTTGGACTAGATAAAACAGTCCTTTATTTTCTTTTCTGCTGTAAGATGGCAGCACTGCGCCTAGTTCCAAATAAAGAAATTTAGATTATAAAATCTTATTCCTTTCATTTGAGCTTGGACTCGATTCGGACTCGGCGAGCCTTCAAAAAATTGGACTCTTGACCAGTGGCGTGCGGTAAACATGTCCATAACGTGTGCAAAATTTTATATTTTACTTGGCAGTAACTTTGACAGTTAGGTAAAAATACAAAAATTAAATATTTCGGAGAAATTGAAATTTATCTAACAAAATATCAGAAATTCCAAGAAGCAGGCAAACGAAAAAATTGAATATCGGACAAACCGACATTTGATCCGGATTTCCGGTTATTTTCTTCGGACGCAAAAAAATGTAATGACGGGGGAAGTTTATAAAATAGTTGAGAAAAATACAAAAATTTCAAAACTAAACTTTTCGTACAAAAGCTCTGAAAAAACATAAGAGCTCCCAGAAAACTTTATTTTCCGAACCTTATTTTTTCCTGTCAAATCTATTTTTTTATCCAGATAACGATGCTTTTACTTACTTAAAAATGTTCCCAAAAAAAGGTTAAAAAATTTCGAAAGTTCATTAAAAGCTTAAAATTAAAACGTCATTTTATTCATTAAATTTCATTGAAATATTGAATTTTCGCAGATAACTTATCCAAACTATTAAAAGCTCAACGAAAGCGCTAAGTTTTGAACTTAATTTATTATGTTTAAAAATTTATTTTCGACCCAGAGAACTGCCAATTAACGATTCAATATTTTCTAAAATAAAGTTTTAAAAATCTCGTAAGCTTATTGAAAACTTAAAATTAAAATGTCATTTTAGATGATTTGTTGGAATATAATTTTTATTTGATTTATTATTTTTAGATAAAATATAAAATTTTCGTTAAAACTTTCTCAATTCACCGTAAACTCAAAGAAAGCCTAAAGTTTAGAACTTAACTTTTTACGTTTTAAAATCTATTTTCTATCCCGATTCGGTCCTTTCATGAACTCTCAAATTTTCCCCAAAAAACATGCTTCAAAAATCTCGAAAGCTCATTGAAAGCATATTTATTCAAAATTTCAAGACGATAGCTGAATTTTCAAGAAAGGGCAAACAAGGATGACGAGTCCCTTCATGATAATTTGTCTTCAATTCATTAAAGTTCCGCAGAAATTTTAATTTTCCACCAAGCTTCTAACGAAAGTTTGCTATTTCGTAAATAATATTACCTATATTTTGATTAAAAGCTTTGGATAAGCTTGATGATTATCGACAAAGTTATTAATAAAATAATCAGGTGTGCTCTGCGCCTTCCGCGCATTAGACCGCACGCCACTACTCTTGGCCCGAGTCTTTCAGAAACCGTAAGTTTTCTGCAATTTTTAAAATTTAACGATTCTTTATATTTATTTTAATTTCCAAGCGAAAATTTTAAGGTTGACTTCTAGATATATCGATTGAAATCGGAATTAAATTAATCAATTAAAATCAATCTCTAGCGAGAAGGTAAATTCCTCTTTGCCAGCAAAGCAATCCCTTGATAATTTCTTATAATTTTTAATTCATAATTAATTAATTAAAAATTACCCATCTACAACGAATATTTAAATTAATTAAATGATGAAAAAATAATTAAAAGGAAATGAAATTCTGAACATATTAGTAGTAGGTAGTAGTTTAAGTCTGATATTTACTTATTTAATTATAAATCCTAAAAACATTTAAATAAAAACAGTTTTTAAAGATAATTTTTTTTTAGATGTGGCGATCGTCATTACCAGGAACCAGACCTTCCTGGGAGGTTCTGTTGAACCTCTTAAAATCTCGATTATGGCAAGTCTTTTTTTATGGAGATGAACTTTTCAATTTTGTGGTACTGAATTTATTTGAATAACCAAATTAAATAAAACCATACCGCCAATTCGAACAGGAACTCTGAAAAATTGAATTGAAAACTACTGTAATCAAATATTAAATTTTTTAAATCATAGCTACCTAATTTTATATTTAATATTTTTTTTTTTCGAAACTCAGGAAGCTGTAATTTTGACAGAAAATAATTAAAACAAAGGAGGCAAAATCGGGTTCATTGCATAAAAATTTTTTAAAAATCATCAGTACTATTTCGATCGTGTCTACAGAAAAACGTTAATAGTTTGGGACGTTACTCTCACGTTCTTTTGTGCTAAAACAGCGTATTCTGGAATTAAATTGAATATTTTTTAATTAAATTATTTAATAGATTTGCGAGTAAAGTTTTCAGCTTTCATACATAATTTAAGAAAAAGGTAATTTCTTGATTATTTTAATTTTTTATTTCATTTTTCGATAAATTCTACCATTTTTTTTCCACATAATTTTTAGTGAAAATGGCTTTAGAATCAAACGATATTTTTCGGGAAGAATTGCCAAACGGTAATTACAAGCTCGTTGGAATTGACATTGATACAACGGGACGTCGATTGATTGATGAGGTAAGTTTTTATGGTAAATTTTAAATTAATTTTATAATAAATTAATATCAATTTAAAAAATAATTTGTAACGGGGCTTATATAACGGCATTTTCTATTCGATTGTAATAATAGGAATCCATTTTCGAATTTTCTAGTTAAATTTATTCTTATTTAAAAAACCATTAATTCAAAAATTATGTTGCAAAATTCTTGTATTAAATTTTCCGAACAATTTTTTTCAAAAATGAGCAATCAGTAATATTTCTGAATAATTGTGGATGAAATTTTGTAAAGAGAAATTTTTTGAAAATTCAACCTTTAATTTTATAGAATTTTTCTAACAATCTCATAAAAATGTTAAATTTCTGGGTTATTCAATTCATCACGTAATCGAAAAATCTGAATTAAAACAAATTGGGGGTACAATTGTAAAGCTAAGTTTTTTAAAAGATGTAAAATTATCCGGGAAATTATCAAATTTTAAATTTAAAAATAAATTCAAATAGAAGGTAGATTTAAATTTAATTTTAAAATTTCCATTTAAATAATATTCAAATATTTAAGCAATGTAATTAATTAAATATTAATTATAAATTTGGCCGAGGAAAAAATTAAATATTGCCCCGGGCAATCCTCCAAATAAAAGGAATTAGTCTAAATAAAATTATTTGAATTAATTTGAATTCCAACAGAACATCAATTTAAAAAATTTAATTTAATTAAATCAGTAAGTTTAATAAAAAATTAAAAATATATTAATCTAACAATTCGTTTTAATTTTTTATTTCTAAGTAAACAGATAATAAATTAGCAAAAATACAAATAATTAACTTTTAATAATTAATTTAAATAAATATTAATTTAATTTATTTTACTTTTCTTTAGTTGGGTTTTTATTGTATATTTTTCTCCAATTTGTTGGGAAATTTTGATTATTTGTTGTATCTATTTTGTAGTTTCAAAACTCCTTTTGTTTTCGCATCCATGACTTCCATAGTTTTGAAAAAAGAATTTATAAAGTTAGCATCCAAAGTTTTAAAATTTCATGACTGATTTGAATCATTTTTTTTTGAAGCTCGGAATTATGTTTCGAAAATTATTACCAAATTTGGCTTAATTGCGTCCCAAAATTAATTTTTCAAATTTCTGTGTGGATTCTAATCTTGAATAGGAGGGAAATAGAATAATGAACCTGACCTTCTGAAAGGGAAATCGGTGGAAATTGTCCTCAATCAAATGATTTGATGGAGCTGGGCAGGGAAATGGGTTTGGCATGGGTTCCCCGAATATTTAAGGAGCTCTTAATAATAATGCTACTTCGAATCAATTGCCCAAGCCTTTAGAAAGCTAGAGAATTTACCACCAACGTTCTATGGTTCTCTAGTGGCTCTGACGTCAGATACCTTCAAACCTATAAACAAAACCTCTACCTAGCAAATCCTTTTCTTGTAGGCGCTAGGAAAATGTTGAGAAGAGTCGGGAGAGGAGTTTAGAAATTTCGGATTAATGTGCGAGAAGAAAGTTGGAAGAAGATTGAAAAACACTAGTTGGAAAAATTTTGGATGTCTGAAAATTGAGGAAAAATCAGAGGAATCCCAAAAATGTCTAGGAAAGTCGTTTAATAAATAGCGGGATAAGTCTAGCAAATATGGGAAAAATTGTGGATAAATGGGAATAGGTTTGGGAAGATAAGCAAGTCCATAGAAAATTATAAAAAAAATCTGGAAAGTTAAAACAAGTCGAGAAAAATTCGAGAAAGTAGAGGAAAATCTAAAAATTGGTAAAGAATTCGGGAAAATCAGAAAAAATTATTATATTCGGTAAAAATCGGCAAAATATCGTGGAACATATAGTGACAAGGCCAGGAAATTTCGAAAAAGTCAGGACAATTTAAAAAAATTCATATTTATTCAAAGAAGTCGCAAAAACGTTAAACTTTTCCTGGTTTTCTCTGATTTCTTAGCAAATTGTTGGGGAATAAGCCCAAAAAAGTTGAGGAAAAGTCAGGGAAATTCAGGAAAATCTGTTTACTGTACAAAACAGTGAGAAGAATTTGGAAAATGTAAGAATATATCAGGAAAAAATCGGAAAATATCAGAAAAAGTATAGAAAATGGGAACAATGACAGGAATGGTAAGAAAGTGGAAGGAATCTCGAAATCGGCTAGCATTTTTGTATTCTGGCGAAAAGTACGGATGCAGCCAGTAAATTTGCGGAACGTCTGGGCAAAATCGAAGTAGAGTCAGGGATGATCAGAAAGTTAGTTTAAAGTATGAAAAATCAGTAAGAATTTGAGGAAAGCAGGCTCCAAAATTCAAGAAAAGTACAGGAAAATCAGAAAAAAGTCAGGAAATGTAGAGAAATCAAATATGAAAATTTCCAAATTTTTTCCGAATTTTGTCAACTTTGCCTGCCTGGAATTTATATGAATTTTCCGAATCATTCCGTCCTTTATAATCAGAAATAATTTTTCTAATAATCAGAATCTTTCGGCTATTTCCCTACTTTCTCACTGTACTGGTGGACAAATTCTCAAAACAACTCTTAACTTATTTTTAGCATATTTTCCGGGGATTTTTTACTTCACAAGATATTTTCCAAATTTTTAAAATTTCTGTCGTTTTTTCCGAATTAATTTTTCTCGACAATTTCCCAAGCTTTTCTCATTGTCACTATATACACATATGTACATGTACAGCTATTAGACTGGTCTTGGCTGCTTAAATTATAATCTAATAATCGTTGCACTGGAGATTAGATCTTTAGACCAATTTCAAGCCTTATAGACTCAGTTTATTTAAAAGCGTTAAATCTACAAAAGAGTGAGAGAGTGAGAGAAAGAACAGTAAATTAATATGTCGCTCTTACTTTATAATAGATTGTTCAATTATCTGCGTATACGCCGGATCGTCAATTTAACCAATACATTATGCCAATAATGAATCTCAATCCGGCAGCTAGGCAACGTCATCAATTACGAGTTATTACCATTGGATTCTTTCGAATGTTGAAGAGCATGCAAACATATAAGGTAATACATTGTCTTCTAACACTACAAAGTTCCGTTTATACAATTCCGACCCGATCAATTCCTTGCAGGTAGTAAAAACGAGATCAGAGATACTCGTTCTGAAAGAATTTCTCGACTGGATCGAGCAAATACGTGGAGATGATTCAGACGGTATCATATTCATTTATCATGAGCAACGTAAATTTTTGCCGTACATGATATTGGAGGCGATGAAGAAGTACGATCTGTTGGAACGTTTTCTGACGACGGTTAAATCGTTTGCAAATAGCTACATAATGGCTGGCAGTAAATGTGCAAACGAAACCAAATATCTGTCGTTACGACAACTGTCCAAAGTACTATTGGGTAAAGTGGATGTCGAAGAGACAGCTAGGGATCGCGATACATTCGAGGGTAGTGCTGGTATACGGGCAAAGTTAGCCTATGAAATTGTAGAAAATTTAACTAAAGGTAGGTCCCATATTCATTCATTCGAAATAATGATTAATTTTATATGATTTTCAGTTGAAGTAGTTAAGCCGGAGGAGAATGCTTCAACTCAAACAATGGAACAATTTGTTAAGCAATATGCATCCTCAATAAAAACGGAATTAAATGAATTGGACGATGAAAATAAATGTATAAATAGACAAAATTCACTGAGACCAGTGTTTGTTAACTATTTCAAGACAACGTTATATCATCGCGTAAAAGCGGTTACATTCCGGCGTGTATTAGCCGGTAACGGTTACGATTACGAACAATTGAAGGAGCTGTGGATTTCAAATAAGAAGAGTGCCATCGAAGAGGCTGTTTCAAGTATGGAAGAGCTAAAACTTGACGATCGCAACGAATTGATTAATCTCCTTGATCATCATTACGATCCTGAGAAGCAACCTGTTCAGCCGATCGTTAAACGTAATAAGCGTCGACCATCACGTCGTCGTGGAGCACCATCCAGAGATCGAAATCCACTTCGCGGTGATATTCCCAATTCGAACAAGCAAGCGAATGGTGTTGATCCTCATTCACCGGACAGTACTCATCCCACAACGCCAAAACGTAATAATGGCAACACTCATAACCAAACGAATAACGGTGGTGGTAACCGTCGGTATCGTCGTAGCTCACCGAGAAAGGGATCGCCAAACAAACAAGCTGGTGGCGCTGGTAACGTCGTTGTTAATGATCTAAGTAACATTGAAGGAATGACCACTATTCCATCACCACATCAGATGCCGTCCTCTTCTGCCATTCTCGTTGCCACTAATTAAAAAACAATTGATAAATGGAAAAATATTAAACTTAATTAAATATATAAAAATAATCGATAAAAGCTAATCTCGAAAAATTTCGATTTCTTGAATTACAACACTTCTAAATAATTTGAATTGAATTTTAAAAACTATCTATATATATATACAACAATTATTATTATTAATTATTCAACTTTTAAAACGTTTATTTTAATTTTGAAAACTTCGCTTACTTAAAAGAAATGCAAATTTTTTATTTTAAAACTTATAATACTTAATTATCAATTTGTTATTTATCTTTGATCTTTATCAACGGCTTTATGCCCTTTAATGTTTATTTTAATGAACAATTGCATGATAAAACCTTAAAACATATAAATAATTTTTAATATTGCTTAATTAATTCAATGAGAATTCCTTTTTTATTAATTCTAATTTTTTTTTACAATCTCTGATTTTATTATAAATTTTATTAAAAACATTTATTATTAAAAAAAGAGTTAACAGATATGTAATATTAAGTAATTAATTTTAAGGGGGATGGAGGCATGTAGTGTTCTTCTGTTAATCCGCTGAATGATCACAATTACACTACGTTCCAAATTTCTCATTTCTGTTCCTCCATTGAATAGAAATATATGATATTTTTTAGTAAATTTGAGGTTGCTGATTTTGAAAATGAACTCGGGAAGGTCGTGGCACCTACGGTTTTAGCAAAAAAAGAGAATTATTATAAAAAAGAATATCTGCAACCATACGTGAACTCCAATCTCGTTGATATCTTTTTCCCATGAAAATGCGAAATTACGAAATTTGCTCCAGCCCCATTTCAAGGGCCGTAGGCGGGAAGTCTGACCGGTTAAGTCTGGCAATCTGGAATGTATCAATATTAAATTTAAAAATTAAATTCTGAACGAAACCAACGACAAGAAAAATCATTTCAGCTCACTCGATTACAGGATTTAAATTTGTATTTATTATAAATGTGCGCAATTTTCTTCGAAAAAATTCAAGGACTATCGATCTCAATTATTTGATCCTTTAAGGTTGGCTAGATGGCTTGACAATTCATCTTTTCCACGTTGATATAGAGAGGTGTTAAAATGGGATATGTGAACCAACTGAAAGGAAATATCTTTCCATAGGCAGCTACTTACTCTCTGATTGCCAAATAAAGTAAATAAAATAAGCAGCTTCCGTAGTCAGAAAATCGAGTTCTAAATTTAGATTGAAAATTCAGGTAATAATTAATGAGAAATGAGAGAAATAAAATTCCCGAATCTCAGGACTTAATCGTCCGATTTTTTTATTTCAATTTTAAATGGAAGCTTAAGTGCAATTTTAAGCTTTAAGTCTAAAAAATGTGGGTTTGAATTTAGATTGAAAATAATTAAAAAATGAATGGAAAATATGGAACTAGCAGGGAAAAAAATATCCTTTATCAGGGATCTGGTATCCAATTTAGATGATTTTAATTTTAAATGAAAGAAAACCCGCCCAGGTTAGAAAATAAAATATAAAATAAACAGGTTCTGTAATCAGAAAATCTCGTTCGGAATTTGGAATGAAAATTTAGGTAAAAATCAATGAGAAAGAAATTCTTTTTCTCCGTATTCCCTTATCCGATTTGTTTCATTTTTACATTTAATTAATACTGAATGTCCCTAATTCTGTAATAAAATAGACAGGTTCCGTGGTCAGAAATTCGACTTCTGAATTTAGTTTTGAAAATTTTAAGTGAAAAATCAATGGGATAAGGAACCAAATGGAAAAGAAAATGATTTTCTCTCTTCCAAACATGAAAATTTTTAAAACACTAAGAATTCTCTAGATAATTTCGTGAAAAATTGGAATTTGGGAAAATTACTTAGAGGTATCGGAAAATCTGATAATGTGAAATTAAACCTTTGGTTACTTATAAGGAAATTATGGAACAAACTTTTTCAAAAAATCGATCCACCGATTTTATAGGGAACCATATAGAGAAACGGTTACTTTTTAGGGAAACATTTACAATTTTCCGAAAAATTCAAAATTTTGAAATTTTGAAATAATTTAAATAGGGGATAGATAACTTGTGTGATCTATCAGTACTATAAGTTCAGGGGGTCGTCTTACAACATATATTTTTTAAAATCCCGTCCAAAATCG
The DNA here is from genome assembly GCA_027564815.1 of Symmerus nobilis. NCBI lineage: Eukaryota > Metazoa > Arthropoda > Insecta > Diptera > Mycetophilidae > Symmerus > Symmerus nobilis. The sequence goes on along the minus strand of JANTOP010018960.1, from coordinate 4,486 downwards.
AATTGTTTCAAAGTCAATAAATTCGATTGTTTTTTTTTCAAAATTTTCTTAAAAATGTCTGAACTAATGATGCCAAATTATTCCTAAGTAATTAATGTATGAATTTTGTTAAGTATTTTTAAAGAATTTTCCTGATGAACAGTCTTCCTAACTAAGGGCGCAGTGACGAAATTGTAGAGCCAACTTTTTGAAAAACAAAAAAAAAACAACCAGCCCCCTGATTTTATGGGGCAGACCATAATCTGAAATTCATCTCTAAAAGTATAGATCACAAGTCAGTCTTTTTAAGTGATGATTTAATGAAATTATAAGTAAACGAAAGGTAAATCACAGTAAATAACGTCTTACCGTTTGATTATCTTCCGCTACGGACTGTGTCCCTATCTTCCCATATAAATTCTTAAGATATTCTGGGTCGTTTCAAAGGTAAATTAAAAATTTAGATTTTAGGTAGATTTTTTTTATCAAATTACAAAATTCCAAATTCCCTCGACCCAATGTAATATTTTTTCGAGCAACAAAAAATGTTTAATATTATTCCGTCCAGTCCAGATGGAACTTCAAAGATGGAGTTGAATTTCTTAAGTGATAAAACCGAAGATGTATTTCGCAGAATTTCACCAAAATTCTACCACTTCAATTACTACTTATGATAATATAATAATAAAGCTAATTCAGCTAATTTCACCGATGCATTCTCGAAATATATGAATTTAGACAAACCGTTTGCTTAAATTTTCTGTTTCAACGTCCATTTCAATTGAAGTAATTAAATAGTGAATATTAAAATAAATAATTGATCAAAATTCTTTTATTTCAGATTTTCATTGATAAAAATATCTAGGTTCCAGGGTATTATCAGGGAATCCATATTATAGAAAAATACTCATATAATTCAATGACTTATTAGATGTAATTTGGGATTTGGGACATCTAAATTTTAAAATCTGGAATAATAAGAACCGTGTCAGAGAATTTCTCCGAAATTATACGAGTTCAACTACTCCTTCACATGATTTAATTCAGAAAATTTCAGATAATTTCACCGATGCGTTTGCGAAATATAAGGATTTTAAACACATCGTTACATTTCTAGAACTGTAATTCGTCGTCCTTTTAAATAAAAGAAATAAATATTAAAACAATAATTTAAACTGATTTTTTATAGTATATTCCGCAGGGCATACATGTCAATTGATAAACCTATCCAGGATCCAGGATCCACGGTATCTATGTAAAAAAAAACAGTTCTCCTATAAATAGAATTTGAGGTTTGGGAGATATAAATTAGAAATTCTAGAACGATAAGATCCGCTTCGCAGAATTTGACGAAAATATTACCAAGTCATTGACTATCCCAAACATTACAATTCTCAAAATTTCAACTAATTTCACCGATGCGTTCTTGATATATTTGAATTGTTAGTAGCTATTGACGCGGTGATAACAAAACTTCTCAATTTTCCAAAGGAAAAAATTGGGAAATAAATATTAATTAATAATTAAATTGCAAATTTGAAATTTATTTAATTAAATATCAACTGGCTTAGTAATTTAATGCAATAAAAAATTTTTAACCTATTTGTTGAGTAGCTGGGTCATACTTTAGAAGGTATGCTCATTGGACGTTCCACATTACCTGTTGTTCCTCTACCGATCGCTAACTAAAAATAAACAATATGACTCTATACTTATTTATCAATGTATAAATCGATGGTTCCAATTTAATCTATGTTAACTCAAGAAGTTACCGTAACAGCCGTAAGTAACACAACCTTTTGAAGTTTTGAACTGTTTTTTTTTTCTATGAACTTTTGGTGTATACCCAAAATATTCTAACTTTTAAAACTCCTCTATATAACTTAATTTTCGTCATATTGCCTTGAAAATTTGATAGTCGGTAGACCTTTATATCACGGATCTTCTCATATAGTCCCCTTAAAACTATGCTAACTCGAGTTAGCCGACTTTAAGTTGGGACCATCGAAATATAAAGTAAAAGAAAAGATTACTAGCGTTATCAGTTTTAGCCCACTCATTCGAAATATCACAACCATTTCTTCATTTTTGTTTTTAAATTCATTTTGTCTATAAGACACGTCAAAGAAACCTGTAAATATGGAACTTCCAGCTACGTATGTTGAAGGTTTCCACAACGAACATTCCGTAAGGCATATGAAGTACAGAGAATTGGGTAAGACTGGATTGAAAGTGTCTACAATTTCATTAGGCGGTGGTACCTTATCGGGTTTTTATGGGTACGTCTATACATTAAATTTGTTTCATATATTAATCTTAATATACTTGTAGTGATATATCCCTGGAAGAAGCGGTTCGTACAATACGAGAAGCAATTCGAAGCGGTATAAACTATATTGATACCGCTCCATATTATGGGCAAGGTAGATCTGAAGAAGTTCTAGGTATTGCCCTGCAAGAAATACCGCGAGAAGCTTATTATATTGCAACGAAAATTGGACGATATGAAGTTAATCCACCAAATCAATTTAATTTCACGGCAAAACAAACCATCGAAAGTGTGAATAAGAGTTTATCGTTACTTCGACTTAATTATGTGGATATAATTCAAATACATGACATCGAATTTGGTGAAAGTGTTAAGGATGTTTTAGACCAAGCGTTACCAGCGTTAGAACAAGTGGTTAAAGATGGAAAAGCGAAATTTATTGGGGTGACTGGATATCCGTTAAGTGTTTTGAAGAACGCTATATCGCAAGCACCGAACCGTTTTGATGTAAGTTTAATTTTTATATTCTATTAAAATAATTTCCTAATAAATCCATTTATTTAACAGACAGTTTTGAGTTACAGTCGTTACACTTTAATAGATGACACTCTCTTGGAATATCTTCCGTTTTTTAAGGTAAGTTAGTTCCCTTTTTTGGTGTAAATGTACATACGGATCTAATATTATTCTAAATTTGTAGGAACAAAATTTAGGAGTCATCTGTGCAGCCGGACATGCAATGGGTTTGCTAACAAATGCTGGTCCGCAACCATGGCATCCAGCACCGCAAGAATTGAAGGATTTATGCAAGGAGGCCGCTGATTTTTGTAGGAAGCATAACGTTGAACTCGGTAAATTAGCTATGCATCATTTCATGCAGTTGAAGGAGCCGGCTACATTTTTAGTTGGAATGCAAACCTCTGAATTGCTCTCTGTTAATTTGGATGCGTATTTTAATGGACTTACGATTCACGAAGAGAATATTCTTGGAATCGTGAAAAAGAAGTAAATATAAAACTTTGATTTGAAATTAAATATTTAAGCTTTATATATTTGTAGGTACTTTTCAAGTAAATATAATTGGGAAGGTATTGAACTAGAAAGGTATTGGGCATCACAAAAAAAATGACCGAGTCAAACTGACGCAACAGGCTGCATAATAAATTTAATTTAATTTAATTGTGAAAAAAAAAATCTGATTAATAAAATAATTATGTGAATATTTATTAGGTCTTAGTTCTTAACCTAGTAATTAAATCATAGATAAATCAAACAACCATTAATATGCCGAATATTTTACATACAATTGAAGCCGTGAAATCGATTAAATTCTCTGGAATTCTCTTAGGAATATTCTCTAGGAATTCTCTGAAAAATAGAACCATCATATGGGATTTCTGGTTAAGTTTCTAAATATCTCTGCGGTATTGTAACAAATTAAGGTGGTTCTGAACCCTCCATATAGTCGACAGCACTTAATAAATAATATTAAATATTTAAAATATTATATAATTAGTTATATTAATTAAATAATCGTTACTTATTTTTTAGACAATGTCAGTGTCTTTTAAATTTCCTCAGTATATTTCCAGGTTTCTGCTAATTTCGCAAACCCCACTTTCTCGAATAATCTTTATTTAAAATTACAAATAATTTAAATTCTAAAACCATGATTATTTGGAAAATTTAGACTTAATAATGTTTTTAAGTAATGTGACCGTAAAAATTTTAACCGGTCAACCGATTTAAAAATAAAAAATTAAAATAATATTTTGCTTTTTTAAATTTATTTAATAATTAAAAATTCGGCAAAATATATTTTATAATATTTTTAAATTTTTAACGGAAATTGATATAGATTTTTCCCTGAAAATGGTAGAAAATCTACCGATATGTAGGAACTTTTGGTCATTAAATGGAAATTCAATAAAGCTAATTACGATAATTATCAATTACATAATCGATTGTTCGTAAAAACACCGATCCTAATTAATATATTTAAGGAATAAATACCTATAGTTTTAATTTCCAGGAAAAAAAGGATGAGAAGTGGCGATTTTCGATTATTAATTAATAATTAATTCTAGAGAATAAAATATGATAATTAAATTAAATAAAGAAAAAATTGAAAAATATTTTTAAAATAATATTAAAATCGAATTTATTTTAATAATTATTATTATTTAAATATTTCAAATTTAAGTAAGTAAAGTCATTTTTTATTTTTATGTATTTTGA
>JANTOP010018949.1:0-12791 GCA_027564815.1 Symmerus nobilis | reverse complement strand
CTTGAAACTGGGCAAAGCAGCTCTCCCAAAAGACGAAACGGACTACATATTCGACGGGGGGTAAAAATTGTTAGGTCAGATGTGATTTTTATCACATGTCATTAAAATATTTATTCCATCAATAAATTGCAAAAATATCGATTCGAATTTCTCAGACCTCAGCCCTTTCATATAAATTGCACCGTTGTGTAGCCATGTTATATAGTGACTCACCCTAAATTGTTATAGTTGACTTTATTTCACGATAAATAAATAAAATACAACTCTACTTGAAATAATTTTATTATTCAACGAATATTAAATTTCATTAAATCGGTTTTAAAAATTTATGTTAAATTGAATGAATGTCGGTTTCATAGATCTCGGCTTTTAATTCGTTTTTGAAATATTCTTATAATTTTTCATTCTCCCCTCTTATAAAATGAATTTAAACTGGCATTCCACTAACCATCCAACTAATTTTTTCTGGCTACAATTCTGTTTAAGACAAATTTTATATATTGGCAGGTGTCATACTCAAACCGATACCGATACTTCTAGCTACCGATATATGAGTACGCACCCCCATTTTTTTTTTAGTTTGGTTATAATATAAATAAAAACGAACTTCGAAACAAAATTGTCGAAAGCAGCTATATTCCAAAAATTGAATATAATTCCTACTATTATTTGTTATCATCTTCGCTACAAAATAATAATAATTTTATTTAGGATAAATCATTAGCCAATAATATTTTTACTTCACATGAAGTATAATCTCACGCATTTCAGTTCGCGTGATGTATAAACAGTTTATTTATGTGAAATAAAATATGTCTACACTCTTTATTTCACTTTCGTTTTTCACGAGCGAAAAAAGTCGTTATTTCACACATTTTTTATTTCACTTCACTTGGAGGTATATACCGGGCTTAAGGAACAACTCTTCCATACATCACTTTCATTTTAGAAGCCAAATTGTGGGCGAAAGAGACATAAGGGAGATTGTGCAAGTGCAATTTTTTATCGGTGAGAAACATCCTTAAGAAAAGGGGTAAGGGGGTCAGGTTAACCACTGTTGAATTCCCAAATAGTTGCTCCAATCGTTCCAATCGGGTACCTTATTTGTGGATGCCTTCATTTCCCCATAAAATTTGACCTAACCTTCAAATTTTTAGATTTTGTCAAAAATAGACCTCCGTAAGGGAGGGGGTGAGGGGGTAATTTTTCCACAGATCAATTCGTCTAGCCAGGGGGGACGTTTTGGTGTTTTATCAATTTCTTGTAGGACCCCCTTCCAAATCCTCTCGGTTTGGAATGTTGGTAGAACACTTCTTGATAAAATTAAAAGTGGGATTGATTTCATCAATCATCCCAATTATAAGATATGATATGATTTGAGTATATTATCGGAGACCGGAAAATAGTTGTTAAAAACGAGACAAGTCGGGAAAAGCAATGGAAAAGTTTATATACAATCCATGAAAAATCGTGGTTTTGTAAACAGAAAGGGGAGAAGTCAGGCAGCGTCGCGAAAATGTCGAGGAAAATGGGAGAAGTGTTTCTAATTTTCCTTGATTTTTTCTTCTAATTTTTCTTTCCACTTTTTCTGACATTTATTGGTATTTCCTGATATTTTGCGAAATTTTAGCGAGATTTAGCAGATTTCACCATACAATGGTCGATTTTACAATCCAATATCCAATATCCAATGAATGCTTTACTATAAGATTGGATTCAAGATTATCACTCACTCACTTATACACTTTGCTCTGTTTTTACTCTTTGTCTCAAAATATAATAGATAGAAGAAGTGATTAGATGAAGTTGGATCTCTAAAGCTATAGATAGACCATTCCCCAAACTTCAAATTTATAAATCAATTAGTTCGCTTAGTTCTTTGATCAAACTAATTTAATCTCCAGCTAGCAAGATTCAGTTACCATTTCCTTGTCAAAATATTAGTGTTACCGACAACCATCACTACAGACTCGAACGTTTGCAGCCAAACTCTGCCCTCCAACTTTTAAAATTATATGGGCCTACTGCGGTGCGATTTTTCACACGCTTAAGAGATTTTTTCGATATCTTAATCATACCGCTGGCCACTGCAGAATTCTCCCTCATGAATGAGTGGATATTGTGACATGTAATCTACGGCAGAAAGAGTAAATACCTGAATTTCTGCTAAAAGTCTCCAACGGATCTTAAATCCTATGGTTCAACAAGTTTATAAGTAGCCGCATGCGCCCCGTTTTATTTCTTTTATCAAAGATACCTTCCGGTAATTTGAAAATTTACCCAATCAGAATGGCATTATTTCAGCAGGAAATTAATTTGTAATTGTGGTTCTCTACACAATAAATAAGGATGTGTCGAACTTTATGAGTCTATTTCCCTATCATTCAGATATCAGTAACAGTATCACTAACAAGTATAGCTGCAATTGGCGTGACCTGGCTGAACCATTGGCTGATTGGCTGAACCTGCTTCGATATGTATTGCTGTTTAACGGGTCCAACTAAAATTTTCCATGCGTCATCAATGGTGTAATCTGTCATCTCTAATAAGGGAAGGGGAAGGGCCTTCACCCTTATATCATACTATATCCTTTGTCAGGCATCTCCACGTATGCAAGGTCACCTATATTAAACTCCTTATCCAAAATTTTTTACCCTCGAGGCACTAGATCTGTTCGTTTCAGATGCTTTTGTTAAACTTGAATGATTATTAATGCGATGTGCTACTGAACAATAAATAGAAAAGGGCTCTCGGTAAAAATAAAACGTATAGCTATTGATGGTCTTCTGAAAGTTTGGATTATATATATAAAACCAAGATAAGTCTTCTCTTTGGGAGAGTGCCCTCCAGCGAGGAAGCCAGGCACCGTAGGCACTTCTAGACCACTTTGAAGTGACCATTGATTATCTATAGTATAAATTTGAATTTTAAAAATAAGACTTCAGTTGTAGTCTGAATATAAATATATTGTCGTCTGGCAAAATCCAAATAAAACTGGTATTGTTTGAAATCCCACAAACAGTCCTACTTCCATCTTCCTACCACTTCCTCTAACAGCGTATTAAATCGGTGGACATGATTTTTCAATAATTCGTTTCGCTATAAAACATACGCTAGAATAATAATTAAATTAATTTCTAACGCATAACAAGTCTAAAATTGATTCTCGGATTCGGTGATCTCATTTTAGATCCAGATGTGTTCGACAACTAAATAAATAAATAAATAAAACATTGAGAACATGAAATTTATTTTGTTTTAATTCTCCCTGTCTCTTTATTCGATTTTCCATTTCATCAGCCGAACGTGCATTGGATACCATGAACTTTGACGTGCTAAAAGGTCGTCCAATTCGTATTATGTGGTCGCAGCGTGATCCATCGCTACGTAAGTCCGGTGTTGGTAATGTTTTTATAAAAAATCTGGACAAATCAATTGATAACAAAGCAATATATGACACATTCTCGCTATTCGGCAACATATTGAGCTGTAAGGTGGCCCAGGATGAGAAGGGCGTATCAAAGGGTTACGGATTCGTACATTTTGAAACGGAGGAGGCGGCAAATACGTCCATATTGAAGGTGAACGGTATGTTGTTGAAGGACAAGAAGGTGTTCGTGGGCCGTTTCATTCCGCGAAAGGAGCGCGAGAAGGTGTTGGGCGAAAAGAATAAATTATTCACAAATGTGTACGTTAAGAATTTCGGTGAGGAGATGACCGATCAATCGTTGTACGAACAGTTCGAGAAGTTCGGTAAAATCACCAGCCACAAAGTGATGTCTAAGGATGATGGGAAATCGCGTGGCTTCGGATTTGTTGCTTTCGAAAATGCGGATGCGGCAACAGCGGCCGTTAATGCGTTGAATGGTAAAGATTTGGGTGATGGTAAAACGTTGTACGTGGGTCGAGCCCAAAAGAAAGCCGAACGTCAAATGGAATTGAAACGGAAATTTGAAGAATTGAAAAATGAACGCTTACACCGTTTCCATGGTGTCAATTTGTACGTTAAGAATTTGGACGATACCATTGATGATGAACGTTTACGCAAGGAATTCCATCAATTCGGTACGATAACATCCGCTAAAGTAATGATGGAAGATGGTCGCTCTAAAGGTTTCGGTTTCGTTTGTTTCTCCGATCCGGAAGAAGCAACCAAAGCCGTTACCGATATGAACGGTCGCATATGTGGCAGTAAACCATTGTACGTTGCGTTAGCACAACGTAAGGAGGAGCGTAAAGCCCATTTGGCCGCCCAATACATAAATCGGTTAACAAACGCTCGAATCCAACAGTTCGGACAAATCTATCAAGCTGGCGGTGCTGGCGGTTACTTTGTACCGACAATTACCCAACCACAACGTTTCTACGGACCACAGGTCGCCACTCAATTCCGTACTCAACCGCGATGGGCACCACCAACTCGCCCGGCTGGCGCCCAAAATGCCGGAGCTGCTGCTGCGGCTGGTTATCCAGGCATTGCAACTGCGGCCACCGCCCAATATCGTCCCATCGCTAGCGTCACCACCACTGTTCGTGCCGGACAACAACAGCAAGCCGGACAAGTGGCACAGGCTAATGCAGCAGCTGCTATGCGAAATTCAGCACGACCGATAACCGGACAACAACCAACGACTAATATTCAGGTAAGTTTGTTTAAGACAATCGAATAAGAAAATTTGATTTCATTGGTATAATGTTATGTAGGCTCGTCCAATGGCAACAGTCGTGCCGGCTGCTGTTCAACAACGTAGCGGTAACTATAAGTACACGCCAACAATGCGTAATCCACCAGCTCAACAACAAGTTATTACGATGGGACAGGCTCCAGCCGTTCAAGCAGTACACGTTAAAGGTACGTGGAAACATCAACCATTATTTACGTAATTTAATCAATTATTTTCATACCGTAGGTCAAGAGCCATTAACTGCATCAATGTTAGCTGCTGCCATACCGGCCGATCAAAAACAAATGTTGGGCGAACGTTTGTTCCCGTTAATTGAAGGTATGTATCCACAGTTGGCCGGTAAAATAACCGGTATGCTGTTGGAAATTGATAATTCCGAATTGTTACACATGTTGGAGCACAGCGAATCGTTGAAGGCTAAAGTTGAGGAGGCTGTGGCTGTGCTCCAGGCTCATCAAGCTAAACAGGCTGTCACGTCAGGAAAATTGGAATAAAAATAAAATGTATATCATTTCCGATTCCGATCGAGGAGAGAATATCGGAAAATAATCGGATGTCGTTAGGTTTTTTTTTTCGTTCTCTTAAATTTAATATTCTTTTTTTTTTAATTTATCGAAAAAAATCGTTTCGGGGGTTCGAAGAAGAAGAGGTGAGAAAGAGAGGGTTGCCAAATGAATGAAGAATTTCCAAAAAATAAAATATATTTTAATTGATTTGCCCCCCCCAGTTTAATTAAAAAGGCTACGCTTTGAAATCATAATTATTTGTTGAAAATGTTTAAAAGGAGAAAATCATAATTTTCCCTCCCAATTTGATTTCTGTTTAATAATAATTTTCTTAATTTAAATAATTTCTTGAATGTAATTGAATTTAAAAATCGTCTTTCAAATAAAATAAAAATTAATTATAATTTATTTACCTTAAATATGGAGGAAATGCGGAAGGTCTTCTAACAACTCTCTCCCTAACAGAGAAATTGCAGATACTTTGGGAAACGAGATAAATTAAAAATCATTTTTATTCCAAACAAATTACCAATAAAATGAAAATATTTAATGAAAAATTGAAAAAGGAAGTAAAAATTCTTAGAAAAATCTTAATAAAATAAAAAATGCAGCAACAGCAACACACAGGTGACTTGGAGCGTCTTAAAAATAAAAATAAACAAAAAAATAAAATTAATTAATTAAAAAAAAATATTAAAAAATCGAACAATTGATGTAAGTTATATGACATTTTCTTGAAAACTCGATAAGTTAATAACAGAACAATTTGGAATATACAGAGCGTTATATTCAAAATTTTAATTATTTTATTTTATAGAATTAACAGCAAATTAACAATTTAAATTATAAATGTTATTTTAAAAAATTATTTTCTAAGTATAATGTATGAAAGTATATCTACTATTGAGTCCTTTTTGACCAATGACCAATGAATGTGTCGTGTTTCGAACCTAACGTACTCAGTCTACGTGTCATACTTCCAACTAACTTATTACAAAAATTTGCCACAATTGCATTCCAATCGTTATAAATTATTTCTCGCAATTCATGGATATTTTTCGGCTTCCCTATGGCTTCTTTGGTTTTCAAATTATCCCACAAATTTTCTATGGGTGATAAGTCGGGGCTTTCCGGTGGCCACACCAATATACATTAATTTTAGTATTAAATATTTTTAAATATATAAAATTTTGCTTTATATATCGATCCATAATCTTGTTGGAAGATAAAATCATCGCCAATTAGCTTTCAACTTTCATGCTTGTTGCATGAGGCTCTATTTCAATATGTGTAAATACATTTTTGAGTTGATAATACCTTCAACTGATATTATATTACCAACTCCAGACGCTGCCATACATCCCCATAACATTATACCTGATTTGACTTTTGAATGTACGTTCTACACACTCGTTAGAAAAGTCTTTACCTGGTTTTCGCCAAACGAACATTGTACCGTGATGATATTTCATTTAAATCTTTGTTTCGCCGGAGCATAATATTCGTTGCCAGTATTCGATGTCTGCAAATGTATGTGTAATCGAAAAATTTTTGCCTTTTCAACTGATTTACCTTAGAGAGCAATGGAATTTTTCTAAGTGTTCCAGCAGAATAGCCTAAATCGCGAATACGTCTACATATCGTCATTCTTGAAACATGCCATCTTGGTCCTTCGGCTATAAGCTACAAGTTCCTGAGTTACAGCTGGTGGTGGATTACCTACACCATTATCACCCGGAAAGTACTCTGAGCAAAGGATTACTTCATAGTGCCCACCTTCCGTTGGTATGTTTACTATAGCCGCTACCAAATCTCTTGTGCAGATCTTTTGAACGTTTAGGGCGTTACCTTCTACTGTTTTTAAATCAGCTCCTTTCCAGGGTGTGATTTTACCTATGTTTTCGACCAACCAATTACGGCTGGCTTCGTCAGCACAGGTAAAGAGGATCCATCCCGGTTTGTGGGTACAGCTCAAAAAGCGTACTTATGGTCTAGCCACGGGGATTTTACGAACCTCTTTTTTGACTTGAATTTGCTCCAAGCCAAGTTGAGTCGCATCCAGGGATTGACCGGGATATACATTAGGTAGAATTCCTATCTTGAATCCGCTGACCACGTCCCTGAATGACATGTTGTTTTTAAGCATTTTACTTGGCTGTGGAGGAGTGTCCCCCTCCGTTTGCCTGGATCTCTTGGCCGCCTGTTGTACAGATTTCCCAACAGCTGTCATTTTGACTTGTTTCTGGTCTCGCTTATCGAGAATTTGCTCTTTTTTGACGCGCCACTTAATTTTGGCCTTTTTAAGCTCAAATTTTTAGTGGCCACGCTCAGTTCCTCCTGTAGTGGGTCCGGGTTTACGGACTCCATCACAGTGTCCTGAGAGGATAACAGCAGGTCATTTTATGATCCGGTGTCTCCGGAGATTCCCCGATTTAGATCAGCAAGCTGAGCGATAGGACTATTAACGTCGCTATCAGTTTTTGTGTCTTGTTTTTTTTAATAAGTTATGGTATACATATGATTCCCACGAGTTCCGCGGGAAATTTGGTCCACCTCGACAGGGCCCCGGATGTCGAGATAAGGCTGCATTAAAACCAGAGGTCGCCCGGTATATGGAGTTCACATACTAAATAAGAACTGAGCAATTCCCCTCAGCCATGCAGTTTTCGGCGTATGCGACACATCTTAGCTTGGGTTGGGACTGTGAAGGTCAGCGGCCACAGCGCTCCACCTAGGGTGTTAGCCCAGGCTACCGTGGCCACAAGGCATTAATTTAAACCAGCGGTCGCCCGGTATCTGGAGTCCGCATGCTTAGAACTGAGCTCCCCCTCAGCCACGCAGCCTTCGGCGCATGAGTTCCACCAATGAGAATAGAAACTATAACAAGAGAACCAAATGTAGTGTATTTTTATTTCTGAGTAAAATAATCCATAATTTTATAAGCGATTTGGATCCATTTCCATTGTTATACACATTTTTTTGGCGTCATTTTCCTTCTATGAAATTGGTCATCTACCAGTAACTACATTTATCTATGGTTCCACCTTGGCTTGGGACAAACTGTCTGTCAGTCAGCATGGGATGCTTCCACACTAGAAGCACCCCATCTGCTTACAGGATCCACAAACGAGGAGGTCGACAGTTTGTTTCGAGGATCCCCAACAAGTTTACGATATCCGTCGGCTCATTGTGGTATAGCTCGAAGTATCGCAGTCGTCTTGAGTCCAACCCCACACAATAACAAAGGATGTGTTCGGCCGTCTCCTCTTCCTCTTCACAGATTCTACACGTTATCCTGTGCTAAACCCTTTTATGGAGGTGGTATTTCAAGTTACAGTGTCCAGTCAATAGTCCTGTTATTTCCCTGATCTGGTTTCTAGTTAGATTTATGTACTCTTTCGTTCTATTGATAGCGTGCGTGGCAATAAATGCCTTTGCATGGGTTTGTCCTGGTGATTGCTCTCAGCATAATTTTTCCTATTACCGGCCCATTCTGATATCATTCTGCTTGCCGTGCATTTCGATATTCCACAGAATGGCTCCGGCCCATGGAAAGCTAATCCCGCTCCCAACTTGACTAGATGATCAGCTTTTTCGTTACCTTCAATTCCTGTATGCCCCGGAACCCAAATCAATTCCAGTTTTCTGACCAGTCTGTTCGGCTTGGGATTCGTATTTTGAAACGTTTTTCAAAATGAATTGCCGTTAGAGTTTTATCACTCGGCATTCCTAAAACTGGGCGTGTCCCAAATATGTCAAAGATTTTTGAGTGACCTCTTCGGTAGTTGGGAGGGGCCCCCACCCCTAGACATTATTCTGTATGTCGCCAACCTAGCCTCCTTTTCCACTGTAATGTGGAGAGGAGACAGGTTCAGTATCACTTCCAAAGCTGCCGTGGGAGTGGAGCTCATCGCCCCTGTGACACTTAGGCATGCCTATTTTTGCATCTTTTCTTGACTTTTTCTTGTCGTTATGCTGGCAGTTTTATGCCACCAAACAATTGATGCATATGTTATGAACATCCCCTATAGAAATAGATCTATTTTCTTGAACTATTGTATGAATACGTTGGTCAGTTCTTTTGGATGTTGATTTTGGACGTCCTGTTCTTTGTAAATTTTAGGTGTGACCGCGCTCTTGGGAGCGCTTTAAATTTTGCCAATGCAAGATTTACTTCTTGAAAGAATACTGGCTATAAAAGCATTGGATTTGCCATATTTCTTCAAATTATTTATTATTCTTTAGTAGTATCCGGCCGGATAATCGGATATTCCGGTTTTCAGTATAAATACCGCCCACTGCACTGAATAATCTTTCAGAATTTATAGAGGAAGGGGAGGGCTTAAGTACTTGACCGCTACATTTTTGCGATTTGGATATTCTTTGCCGTGTTGTTTCCACCAGATTATTGAGCCTATTGGACAATTCTTGACCGGACAACAGTGGAAGAGTCAAATATGTATTTATCCAACTCCAAGTTCGTAAGTTGCAGCCTTTTTCTTGCTCCTAAAAATGAAAACTGATAATGAAATGGACTCCCAGGAGCATTTTGAAAATGGCCCTTTTTTGGAGCTACATAGGGGAAGTGGGGGCGAAGCGACGATAATAACTTTCTTTCTAAATATTTCCTAATTTCGATCGAATTTCGGGTCATGTCCTATACGGATATTTGTGATAGGCCTAGACAGGCGCAACTTTTGATACTGAGTACACTAAGGTGCGGCCAATCCATAAAAAGTTATGCCCAATTTTCTGTACATCAAAATCTGTGGGCGAAGCGACGGGCCATAGGGGGGGGGGGGGCGACGAGCCCACATTTTCACTGTATTTCAAGTCAATTCTATCAAATGTTTAAAAATATATAAAAATATATAAAATAAAATAATTAAAATTTATAATTGGACGGCAAAAATAAAAAGTGTCGAAAAATATGTAAATATGGGGTAGATATACTTACGTTACGCTCTGTACAAGCCTTTAAGGGTATTAAGTAAAGAGTTAGAAAGACGAATCAACAAATATTATCCTGGACATCCACTCTGTACTCTTGAGAAGAATTAGGGATAGAAATGATCGAAGAGTAAAATGTCTTTAGATTCAATTGTTCGGCCAACCAAAAAAAAAATTTTAAAAACTAAGAAATTCAAAAAATATTGTTTAATTTAATAATTAAACATTTCTTAAAAAAATCGTAAAATTATATAAAAAATTATACATAAATAAAAAAAAAATTAATAATAAATCCAGGAATTGGGTGATGAAGGCGACAACTTCGATCCGGATAGGTTTAATTTAAATAGAACCCTCTGGGTGGCTTAAAAATTCAGAAACAATAAATAAACGCAATCGATCTTTTTTTTCAATCAATTTTTTTTACTGAACCCAGAGGGGGTGGAAAGAAATTTTTAATCCGAGAAATATTTAACCAAAAGTGCGCTTTTCTGATTGTGTTCTGTGTATACCCAAAATATCTCTTATATAATTTGTCCGTTGTCCGCTGGACCCAATTCAAAATTATATTAAAAAATAAAAATTACTATTTCCTGTAATTTTTAATTTGAAAAAAAAAATGGAAACTTGAAATATTATTATTAAAAAAAAAAAATTAAATAAAAAAAAATTGAAACTAAGAAAAAATAAAATACATACAAAAAAATGAGTAAAATTCATGTAAAACAAAAAAACTAATAAAAATATATAAAATAAAATATTTAAAATATAAAAAAAAACATTTTGCGAAACAACCCACAACAAAATTCCATGTCCACAAAAACAGGAGTCAGTAATATTGATAAAAATTTATAAAAAAAGTCCTTAGAATATTTTTTATTGTCAAGAAGTTGGTTCAAATCAATCCGTGGGAAATCTTTTTATATTTTAATTTAATTATCATTTTTCTGTGGACAGAAATATTTATTTAAAAAAACTAATTCTTTTCCTTTAAAAACAAAAACAAGAGAAATAAATATTTTTCATTTAATTTAAATCATTTTTAAAATAAAAAATATAAAATATTGATTAAAGACACCAATATTAATTAATTTATTAATTATCTGGATTTATCATTTATTTTCTTAGGCATTTATATTATGAAATTTATATTACTTTTCTTTTAAATTCTTTTTCTTTCTCCTTATTTCGTAAGGAAATTATGAATTATTATTCTGTTTTTTTAAATCTTTAAAAATTAATTTTAAAATTCGTTTAATTCTATATGGCTATTCGCTTAGAAAATATATTAAGAAAAATGCAAACTTTCTAAAATCTATTATATCAACAAATATTCAAATTTTTAAATGTGCAAAAAACTATTAACGAAACAAAATATAATTATTTTTATCTTTCAGTTAAATTACATAAATTGTTTTATCATTTTTATTAAATTCAATAAAAAAACAAAAAAACAAAAATTATTTAAGAGTTCAAGGATTTACTTTCCTAAAATTATTATTTTAAGCTTACAGTTCTTTCATAGTTAAGGTCCAACTATCGATCTGATGAATTTAAATTAATATATTGATTATCTACAATTTACAATTTAATATTTTTGATATTCTGGTTGAAACGAAATCAAACGAAAAAGACTGCGATTCGCAAATTAATTACGTTCCCTTATGCGGCCATTACACGGTCAGTAATACTGACAGTATTACTGTATCAATATTCATTTCCATATGGTATCTTGTACGTACCAAAATAATACTGACGAAAATTATGATAACTAAATTATAATCTAACAAGATAGATAACAATTTAGATTTTTCTAATAAAAACTTTGTAATTTCTCGAACAAGGAACTTTTTCAAATTTCAAGAATATAAGTAAATCCATATATATAAAATAAAGCGTGGTATGTCCGGAGCCATAACTCCGCAATCAACACCGCAGCTCTATAGAGGTTACGTGGTATAGTAGCCCTTCATCCCCCATCCATGAAGAAGGTTTCGGTATAGAACTGCAGGGGTTGCCCATTCCAAAAACCATGTTTTGCAGACGAACTTTCATTGTTCTAAAATGAAATCAATTTTTCCTTTATGCGCCTAGTATGTTCCGAGCGATTATAGGCAAGGATACGAAATAACTTGAACATCGATATTTTTCAATGTGGGTTTAGTTAGATAGATAGATTCGAAATTTCAAATTTAGGTCAAATTTTAAGGGGGAAGGTGGGGTCCCACAAAAAAAAGGCCCGATTAGAGCAACTATTTGGAAATCCAACGGTGGCTATTTTGACCCCCTTGCCCCTCTCCGTAAGGGTGTTTTTCACCGGCAAAAATTTTTACTACTCGGGTCGAAAATCGGTACAGTCAAGTCTCCTATAACGCGATTGATTCGTACGCGTTATATGGAAACCGTGTTGTAAGAAACTTAGAATTAATTGAGAGCAGAAAATGCGTTCTATGGAAATCGCGTTATGAGAAACATAAAAATAAGATTAATCAGAATAATTTATACCGCGTTATATGGAGACCACTGCCGCGTTATAAGAGACACTGAATTCATACAAATTGAATGAATTCGTACTCAAATTATCAAGTTGTGATTGATAAGGTTAATAGACCATACTAAGGCCATTAAAAGCACACCATAGGGCTACACC
>JANTOP010018938.1:0-13555 GCA_027564815.1 Symmerus nobilis | reverse complement strand
CATAAAATTATGACAAATTAACGTAATATCAACCAAAATAGGTCGTTCGATCCTTATAGATGGGAAATTCAACCTCCGATGTTACTTGGGTCAGAATTTGTTAGGGTTGAAAAAATATTCGAAGTATATTCTCAATATATCATACTTTCGAAAAATGTGAAGAAAAACGATTTTTGAAAAATTCTAAAAGGATTGCTCCCCTTAAGTTATAAATTGTATGAGAATCCAGTCTCTATCCCCCCAAAAAGGGGGTTTTTTATTTTTGTCTGCTCCCATTCAAGTCTGAATATATAGTTTTTTTTAGAAAAGCTGTCAACGCAGTTGAAAATTTATTGACTCTCCAATAGTCATGAACATATAAAATATAGACATGTTTTATAAAATGCATCTTTCAAAAAAAAAAAAAAAAAATTGAATGTTTACAATGTGCGGCGCCTTATGTTGCAATCACACGCAATAACCATCGCATCGTAAAATGATCCCATATTATATTAATACATTGCGACGTCATGTTTCCCATCTTTCGAACAATCGTCTCATGCAGTTATGACCGTTTTAGGTTTTTCAATACATTTGTAAAAACCACTAGGTTATAAAACTATCAAAAATTCATAATTGTGAATGAAAAAAATTAGTTTATGCCAAAAATAAGTTTATTTAAACAATAATTAATTTACAGTAGGTTCTGTATGATGCGTTTGAAAATGAATTTCTTTTTTCACTTTTAATTGAATAAAATTGAGATAACAGCATATTATGCTTAAGTTTATATCATTAAAGATCCCTTAATTACTTTAACTTTTGCGTATTATTCTGTACAACTCGAAATTGGAATCGCGCGGAATATATCTTTCGGTTTATAGGGGGTCAATACTGTACGGTTTACTGTACTTATAAATTTTAATCATCTGATATTTCATAGACAAATACCAGGTCTGTAACCTCAGAATTGCCGTTTTTTCACTAAGAAAAACACAAAAATACTTCATGAAAATGAAAAACTGGTTTATTCGAAGTATTGGTCCTCGCTAGCTACACATTTTTCCCATCTTTTTGGCAAGTTATGGATACCCTGCCAATAAAAGTCCTCGGTTTGTGAGGCAAACCAGTCGTGAAGCCATTTTCGGACTTCTTCATACGAATTGAAGTGCTGCTCAGCAAGTGCATGGCTCATCGACGAAAACAAGTGGTAGTCGGAAGGAATAATGCGGGTGGGGTAGGACCTTCCAATTGAGGGCCTCCAAGTAGTTGCGAACGAAAGTTGATATGTGCGATGGTGCGTTGTCGTGGAGAAAAATTAGCCGCTCATGTTTTTGCTGGTAATCGTGCCTATTGCGGTGCAGAGCTCAACAGAGTTGAGTTTGCCCAATTGTTGATGGCAGCGTTGAGCATTGACAGTTTCACCCGGTTTTAGCAGCTCGTAGTAGACGATTTCCTTCTGATCCCTCCAAGCACACAGCATTGTATGTTTTCCAAAGCGATCCGGTCTGGCGACGATGTCGCTGGTTCGCCGGGGTAAACCCACGATTTCATGCACTTGGGATTCTTGAAAAATATCCACTTTTCGTCGCCAGTAATAATTCGATGCAAAAAATGATTTCCCTTGTTTCGCGCGAGCAGGATATCGACGTCGTTCCTGCTGCCTTCCGTCCAATTCGTGAAGCACCAATTTCATGATCTTCTGAATCTTTCCGATGGCATGCAGGTGCTTGGAAATGGCCGGGCGAGAAATGCCTAGTTGCATAGCGAGCAGTTCTTGCGATTGAGTGTTGTCCTTGTCCAAACGAGCTTGTAATTCGGTGTCTTCAAACTTTTTTGGCCGATTTTCCCGTCTCTGTTCGCTCAAATCGATATTGCCTTCGCTGAACCGACTGAACCAATATCGGCAAATCCTTTCCGACGGGGCATTGTTGGCGTAGGTCTTCACAAGCATTCTATGCGATTCGGCAGAAGATTTCTTAGAGTTGAAGTGAAAAGCATAATTTCCCGCACATGACCTTTTTTCGGCACAAGGTTCAACATGTGGTAAACAACATAGAAAAACTACTTTGCTGTATGTTGTTAGTGTTAATATGCACTGATTATTATTGACAGATGTCAAACCTACAAAAAACTTTATATGACATTTTTTCGTAAAAGGTTCCGTTTGCACGTAACGCCACATACTACATTTTATAATTTCGCATATGGAGAAAATGTGCCAGAGGCATTTCGCAAAATTCGTTGTTACTGGTCGAAGAGAATAGCATTTATCCAAGTGTATTGAATTTAATTGCTACATTTGAACGTCTTGGCCAAGTTACTAATGTCAATAACCCAGCACGTGTTTGTGCCGCCATTTTGGGTGAAAATGTTTCTATTACAGCCGCAAATGTTGCGGTAGATTCAAGAATGTCAATTTGCACAGTATTTTTCACAAATAACACAGGAATTGTAGCCTGCAGTTCACGAACAACTTCATTGTTCATTGGATATAGGAAATACAAGAAACATATATGTCGATTTAATCAAGAAAATCATCCCAAGTGAAGAGGCACATTTTCAACTCTCGGGCTACGTGGAAAAACAAGATTGCCGCGTCTGGGCCTCTGAAAATCCTATAGTCGAATAAATTGTTTATGCAGAACTCCTGGGCTTAAAGACAATAATATTTTATTATATTATACCTATATTACTTACAATACACTCATAACAGCACAGCACTGTTTATAATTTGAACAAGGCTATATTGCTCTTATTTTTCAATATCTTGGTTTTACATCTTTGACCCAATTAACATTAACAGTATCATCTTGAACAATAATTTCCTTTAATTTAATGTTTTAATTTAAACAATACTAAGTTGTCTTCCCACTAAATAATTGCTAATAATTATAACAAAATTAAACTATGTATTACCATCAACTATAACTATATATAAACACTACATTCTAGTACTCAAAATACAATATTGTACAATAGCATAATGGTCATATATAAGGGTAACATAAATTACATCTACGAGTACTGCAATGTACTGTATACATTGTACAAATTAACAAATATTATAAAGCCTGACAAATATTCACTAAATAATTGCGGTTTAGAACGGTAACAAAATAAAGCCCAATAGATATGCCATTACCAGGCAATCTCTAATTGAGTAGTATCAAATGGAAGAAATTTGAAGTTGATCTGTCAGATTACCATAGTAATGAAATTTAATGAAATCAATTGATGTGGCGTTTAACTATCAATTCATGTGGCTTTTCTACATTGAACCAGGATTACCTAAACATTTGTAAGATGAATTAATTTGACGTATAGTTAAAAGCAACTTGTTCGTTATACCTACTTACCAAATACCACAAAACAAAGCCCTGTTCGTTGTTGAATAACCTAATTTATACTAAATTCTCACATCATGCCAATTAAGTAAATGCACAAAATTAAACAACACTATTTAAATGCATTACACACAGTGCATGTTTTAATATACAATGTATGAATGAAATTGCATTTATAAAATTGTAATTAGTATGATTGTAGATTGACTTAAGGAAATAACGTTTCGTTAGTATCTAATCGACAAAATCGATTTGTGATTGCTATTCAAGCAATACTTTTTCCCTTTTGTTTTCGAAAGAAAAACAATCATTATTAGAGTATGCTGATGGATGAAGGAAACTTCGATTATATAAAGAAAAGTTTTTTGTGTGGAAGAGTACAAAACCAGAGCCACCAGAGAGGAAAAGGAAGTAGTTCAAATTAATCAATAAAATTGTTACAATGTATGGACTTTATACTTAACGGCTATATATGATAACTTCAACTGTGTCACATCAAATTTATCAATTGTTCTTAATTGCATCATCTTATCTCTTGCAAATGCAATTGTTTAAAGTCAACGAAGTTTTTCTTGGTTTGTAATTGAAGGGTGTTCCATTGATGTAGCATTCATTGGAGGGAAAAACTTTAAAGCAGAAAGAATATCTTATAACCGGACTATATCTCGCTTACATCTGGGTTAATGCCTCTGGCAATCAACTTCAATCAAACCTATTTGCGGTCAATGATTTTCGATTATCAACTTAGTACGTTTTCGGATATCTAGCTATTGTATCTCTCCGTCTAGTGGCCTAGTGGCCTTTCCGTTCTCTGACATTCGGATTGATGTTAAACAACTGATGTTATTCAAATTTTCTGGAAAAATTGACGGAGGAAATATATTTGGAATATCTCTTTTCCACAATTCCTATCCTATGATGAAGGCCTCCAATACGGAGCCACGGATTTGATCATCGAATTTTTGTTTGTAAATTTTATTTTTTAAGGCAAATCATGTTTAAGCTGAAAACCAAATTGATCTCTTTCATTTTTCTCAAATAAAACATTCACGTTAGTCTTTAAAATCTTCCTACCGTATTGTAAATAGTTAAGGGGTCTTCTCACTTTAAACGTTAAATAAAATGCTACTTTCATGCATTTTTTTAGAGGTAGTTATTAATATAAAAGTTTTTCCACTTAATAAATACACTTTCGAAATACGTAAAAAAAAAAATTTTGTTTTATTTAAGTCACTGGAGTGATGGGAGGAAGTCAAGGAAATAGGAGTTTAAAAATATCCTAAAAAATTGTAGGTCTGCCCTGTTGATGAAATTTCGAAAAAGGATCATCTGAATTAAAGAAAATTACACGGTTTTAAATTCAGTATGTTAATGGCTATAGCGTATATCATACGATTTGCGATTTGATACAAAAATAACAAAATGGTGAACATGACAAAACAAAAACGTATTTTTTCACGGTTTTTTGCAAAAAATATTGTCAATTTCAAAATTTAAAAAAATTCTTGCTATAGTTGTAAAAAATATATGGTTAAATTTTTATAAGGATCGGGGTTGGAATTACGACGTCGAAATCTGGATATAGAAGAAAATATGGATATGATGACGATGATGACGATTCAGATGGACGATTATGAATGAAATTGTTAAATAAAGTAGTAGAGAAGAGAGAGAATATATACAAATTAAAATAAACTTTGCTGTTGCTCTATCCACAATTTTTATTTTTATAATTTCATATCTATACGTCGGAAAGTACGGATATAACATTGCAAAAAAAAAAATAAAAATATATGTAGATATACAATACAATAACGAAAAGTTGTGTTTTAATTCATATGTATTCGTAACTATTTTGTGTATATACATATTAAAATTTAATTTTTTCATTTAGTTTTTATTTGAATCTTCATTTA
This sequence comes from Symmerus nobilis, assembly GCA_027564815.1. Classification (NCBI taxonomy): domain Eukaryota; kingdom Metazoa; phylum Arthropoda; class Insecta; order Diptera; family Mycetophilidae; genus Symmerus; species Symmerus nobilis. The sequence continues at coordinate 8,313 of JANTOP010018938.1, read as the reverse complement.
TATAAATTATCATCATCGTCATTATATCCATATTTTCTTCTATCTCCATAATTCGACGTCGTAATTCCAACCCGGTTCAGTAGTTTCGAAGATTTTATCGACAAGGCGTCGAAAACATTGTTTCGAGAAAAAATCGTAACTGGTCGGTTACCAGAGGGGGTAACTTTGGAATGGAAATGCTGTAGACTCCTCCGATCATAATGAAATTTTATTGTGATAATTTTGCATATGTATACTTTCGAAAAATGTAAAAGAAATCGATATTTTGAAAATTGTAAAGTAAGAATACGCCTTAATAGCTGGTTGTCGGAGTATAGGCATTCACTGATAATTTTTTCCGCTGAAAGTAATAACCGCTCTCGTGAAACGGGTATTAGCAACAAACACCATTAATATGCCTTTAAACTTCTATGTACAATAAAATTGCACCGATTACACCTCACAAATTTATGGAATTTCATTTAACTTACGTTTTTTTATTACTAGATGTCTTACAGATATTGTAGAAAAATTTTCTAAAGACATGAAGTTGTTGTATTCGTAATATGTAAATACGTAATTTAACAAAAATAACAAAATACTATAAAACTAAGAAATTAAACAAAAATAATTAAATTTTATAAAAGAAAATGGGAAAATACTGTTGTGATGAGAACCGAACCCGTTTATTGCGCATCTAGTAATCGGAATCTACCAACTTAACCATAACACCACCAAGTACATAAATTGCGCCTACTTTCGTTCACTTCGGTCCACTCCTTCCCTTCTGATCTGGCTTCCTCGATGACTGTTCGCAGCCACAAGTATGTTAAATGAGTAAAAAAAAATGTAGTAATGCATACATAAAACCTTAAAATTAATTAAAAGGCTTTGATTTTGTTTATTTTTTTGGTGTCTTTTTTCTTTTCTCCTTTTTCTTCTTTTTCTATTTTTCTATTTTTCTCTTTCTTTATCCCGGGCCCCTCTTGACTCCGGGCTCGGAGGCCACTGCCTCTTTCGCCTTCGTGTTAATGTGCCACTGTAGTCATGCCTAACTATTCGTTCTGTGAGAGCCTATGAAGCAGTGCCCGTCCGTCAGCCTAAGATCGTTTGAACGCTATTAATTGTTCGAGTTCGAATAATAAACTATTATAGTTTGGTAATCTGAAACAATCACGGATTAGTTGAGACATCCGGTAATAATTTTTATATAACAGAAAATAAAAAAAAATCCTAATTGTTTGCATGGCTTTCGGTTTGGATTAGAGGAAACGAAAATAATTGCAGAAAAACAAATCTGGAACACTCCATAATTAGGTTGCAGATTTTAATAGCCTGTACACTTAATTCTATTAAACAAGTAGCACAAGTATAATCGAATGTATATCCACATAGTTATTCATAGTACATAGGAAGATTCATAGTTATATAATAAATTTGCTTAATTGCTTGAAATAATTTAAGTATAAAAATCACTAACGTATGTTATTTTTCTTTCAGATGCATTCGTTAAACAGGACAACGAATCAAAAACATTACTGTCGAATATTTTGGATAATTTGTGAATTTCGGAAAATATTTCGAATATGATATTTTAAGAGAAATTTCTCGCCAAGTGCAAATAAAAACTTTAAACTAATAAATTTTCATTAATTTTATTTACACTTTTTATTTTAACAATGTCTCAGTGGCTATATCATTTATCAAAATTATTTGTGCTCATCGCCGCTGTCTATCGGACAGTGGAATCGACTGTGATAGATAATACTCCCGATTGGTGGGATCATAAGATTGATTTCAGTTCTGATTTTCGGTTATTATGGTCCGTGAATAATAGCGATAGCATCGATAATAGTGAAGTGATATTTGAATTGCAAGTGCGGACGTTAGGTTATGTTGGTTTAGGATTTTCTTATGATGGTCGGTTTGAGAATTCCGATATGGTAATTGGATGGATTCTACAAGACGAAATCATTCTTCAGGTATTTTAATCTTAATGATTACACATTAATTATATTCTTTTTATTATTATAATTTTTAATGGAGCCGTTATCAATTAGTATTATCGATTTTTAGTTATACTATACATTTATTTTTGAGAATACAATTTCTTTCAACTAAATAATTATTTAAATATTTTATAATCCTATTGAACTTGTTGGTTATATTCTTATACCTCTATATTTTTAATAATTTATAACTAAGTTTTGAATTGAGTGTCGGAATATTTTTCGATTTATCTAAAATATTTTAAAAGTTTTCAACCATTTAATTTAATAAAGGTAGGTAATTAAATATTTGACTATGATTTCCAGTTTCGTTTTGTTCGCTTATCAAAAATATCAATTTGGTTGTGGTTTTTGTTTTGTTATTAAATTTATGTTTATTTATTTACATTAAAAAAATTCAATAGTTTTTTCCAGACATTTAAATTATGTATGTCATCTGAAAAATTAAATATTCCACTATTTTCTTCACAAAGTTTCTTTTAGGTAAATTGTGAGTTGTAAATGGTGTTGCAATGGAGTATTTCTTTTTCATAAATCATTTATTAGTAGTGTAGGGCTTTGAACCGAACTCTAACTTGAACCTGCTAAACTTCAGCATATTTTAATAAACTCAAACCCTGACCCATTGAACTCAAGATATTAGTGTTGAACTCCAACACAATCCCAGGTATCTTTTCGCCGATCTATGATTATGTGAAATCAAACATTTTCTCTCCCTCCCTTACGATTGTGTATTATATATCTAGAAGGAATGGTATGTGCTATGGACAATCCTCTACATATATTTTGATAGATTTCAGTCGTCAAAAAAGTAGTTAATTAGTAAGTAATTTTATTAGAATTGTAAAATGTTCTCTGGTTATTATTGTTTATGCTTTAGTATCTTCTAATTTGGGTTGACTCATTAAATGTATGTAAAATCTTTCCTAAATAACTAAGATCCATACCATCCATCCCTATACCGTCATATTTTAGCATACACTTTATGGGAACTTCGGTTGCACCACCCGAAATCGGTAATGCTATATATATATATATATAACAGGGATGGCCAAATTTTACTATATTCGAAGTCGCATTCAATTAATCTCTCTTTAAGAGGGCCAAGATAGGGATTCCAAAATTACCGGATTTTTTCATTACCGGTAATTAGGTAATGAAAAAATCCATTACCGGTTTACCGGTAATTTACCGGTAATCTTGCACATTTTCTAAAATTATTCTGAAAATCAGACTGTGTTGACTCCATGTCTAAATGATTCCATAAATAGGCTAAATTTCTGGGAACTTGACGTAAGAAGAAGTAGAGAAGTTGATTTTGTGGTCAAATTGTGGTTGACTTTGCGGCCCTGTTTGCAGAGCGCTGTAAAAAATACTTAAAATAAACTTTTTAGAAACTTTTAGAACTTTTAGAACTTTTTTTCCTACGCTAAGCTCTCATGAAAAAGGTTCTCTTCAAGTTGCAATGCGTTTAAAATTTTTGTCAATGTTATATTTTATATGTTAATGCCGTTGCAGCTGGACCTTAAATGCGATTTCACTCAGTTCGAATATCGAAATGTCCTTTCCAGAGCATATTCTTGACCCTTCAAGGATTGCACAAAGCCACAAGGTTTTTTAGCCACAAGGGTAGGTTAAGAGATTGCATATTTTCCATTGTATGAGGTAAAAACACACCGTCATTGATTCATTCATAATCCTTTAATTTCCGATAATGTTTTTCTATTGTATTTTTTTGAGAAAATTACCCACAGTCAAAAAAACACCAAAGCGGCTTAGTCCATTATAAGTGGATAACCATCGCACAAGGCAGTAAAATGATATATCTTGAGGATTATCATCCAATTCGTCTAGAAATTATGGAATTTTGCATTCTTTCAAATATAGTTCACAATCTGTAGCACAGTTTTCATTACATTCAATATTTCAAATATTTATTTTGAAACTAAATCTTCATGATGAAGAATGCAATGGAGTGGTAAGAATTCTTATATTCTCAGTTTTTTTTAATAGACCAATAAGGACTACATTTATATCTATCTTTGCAGGTAGTGCTGTTCTTACACTTACCAAATTGGTTAGTGGTATACCAGTATCTGACAATATATTATATTATCAAGTGCACAATTCGACGAATAGTATTATTAAGAGCTACCAAATCAAATAATTCTATACAATACCATCCTATACAATTAGAGAGGCGGAAATGTATCGGATACATACAGCTAACTGTATATCGGTTGATTCTTTAAGGGCTAAGCTGAAAGCTATACTATCTTTTACATCTTCTAGTCGCTGTTTACGATCTTTACTTATTTCCATAATACGTCGCTCGCTCGCTCGGTTATATGGCGTAATGTTGGTACATTGTTAATTAGTCTGTGCAGTTTTGTATTTAATGGATCTAAAATTTTAACTATACTTGCCCTATATTCTTGTTAATTTTAAATTTACTACTGCGTATAATTACCATAAAAAGCTCGAAAAGTCTTACGAAATTATTACGCAGAAATTGCAATTTCCGATGCAACTTGAAACAAATGCAACAAGTATTACCTTTCTATCGATAAACGTAACCACAATTTGCCCGTGGCGAAGTTTATTTAACCAACCCGAAATTTATCCTATTCATCGATATTTTTGATACAACACATCATTATATGCCTAAATATAATAGTATAAGGAATTTCATATTGTTCTCAACAATATTCTAAACTTTTATTGGTATTAATTATTATTTAAATAAAATTTTAAGGAATAATTAATGGTTACTAATAGGCTAATAGTTTGATTTTTTTCGAGAGCCGCCTCGATGCTTCGAAAGTGCCGTATGCGGTTCGCAAGCTGGGTACTATATAAGATTAATGACTTCTATTTTTCATCTTGAGGTTATGGTAGTTAGACATGCGCTCAATCGATCTTAATAACTGCCTCCGAATAGTTCTCATAATCGTTTATTTTCCTAAGTAAGGGTTTGTGTCAAAGCCCGATTTCGTAACCGAAACCTCACTATATATAAGCGAAGTTCCCTTCTAACTAGATTACAATACCGGTTTAAAATTTCACATAAATTCATAACATATAGGACATTACTATATCTTTCTGAATAAGTTTTGTGTAATTTACCCAGATACAATTTATTATCGAACAACCAAACAATTATCTCAAGTTTTGTTTTTGGTAAATAAGTAAATAATTTATTTGTACTTATATTCCAAAAACTAGCCGAACAAAACGATTATAAAGCATACGCTCAAATTGTAAATTTTATAGTTTCTATATTTGTACTCAACGCCCATCCCCACTCTACAATTCATTTCAATATATTGTAAAATCCATCTAGCGTGCTCATTAAAATGTAATTGGAGTTGGTGCAAGTAAATAGGAAGTATGGAAGGTAACTATACAAATGTGCTGTGTAATAACTATAGTCGACCATTTCCTCGATAGGACATGGCCATCATAATTATTATCATGACTAAATTATTAATTTAATACTTTACAGTGAAATGGGCGAAATGGCTTTATTTTACATATAATACATACCTTACCCTATCCAATAATATTGTATAATAATCATTGAGATTATTATTCCAAACTAGATTGACTGGTATATCCATCGTACATGGTAATTGATTTTTAATAATTGTTCAATGTCCAGTCTATGGATTTTATTTTATTTGCTTATTGTCTGTAGATGTGTGGCCACTGACCAGGTCAGTGTATTTATTATATCTGTAAATTAATATATGTCTAACATTTATAACAAATTATTTTTATCTCGTATCTCATATTATAATAAACGTATAGTCAAATTGCTGTCACTCGAATATTAAAAATTTTCTCCAGATTCACCGTTTGGTATGAAATATAAATTTTGTAAATTTCGCCATACTCCGAATATATGTAATACAAATGATTGGAATGTGTGTATGTCCTTAATCGGGTTCAAAATTACAGATTAATCTTTTTAAGAGTTGATTAAGGGTTGATTTTTCTCAACATGGCCATGTCTGATTGAAAACCCGCAAACTACACTTTTATCGAAAACAAAAGAGAAATATAATCTGAAAAGCTTAATTAAACGAATTGAAAAGATTAGGCGGATAAATAATCTTGATCAACTGGATGGATTTCTCGTACGTATATCCATGCTCATTTTGATTTGAATTGTAGTGCATAGCTTTGTATTATTATGTAAAAACTGACTTGAAAGTGAACTTTTATAAAAATGCTTAACAAATTTTTTATTACTCTGCTTATTATTAAATAATTATATAGAATTTCATTTGTACAGTTCTATCTCATTGCTGCTCAATGACCTAGTATCCCAGTGATGATGGACACACTAATAGCTCGTTTAGTAATTAAAACTCTAGCAAATTGCCAATCCTAAATTTGTAATGTATAAATAAAATAAATAAAAGGTTTGGGCGTGAAATGTTTTGAAAAACACTTAATTAGGTTTTAAGGTAGCAAAAAATCAGAGACGTACTAACTTCGGAAATTAAGGAAACCAAAATGTAGTTATTCTATCGGTACTTCCCACTACAAAATACCAGGGAGACAGCTGAGCATGTACATGCATTCTCGATATAGTTTAGGCATTAATTGAACAAAATACCGAAAACCAACCACAAAATCCAAATTCTATGTGGAAACCGTACCAGAGTACCTACTCTATGTATATCGGAAGGCTACGCTTTTTTAATCCAAAGCTTTTTTTATAGCTGCCTATGAATAACGATTATTCAGATCCCTTAAAGGAAATTTTTCCGACTGAACTAAATAACTAGACTCACGAAATGCTCCAAATAAAGTCAAATCATTCCTCATACCCTATAATTATTCTCATCATCATCATATCAGCCTGTTGAAGGCTCTATCACTTCACATGTATTAAATATGGCATCTTGATACCGAATTACCGTTTTTTCCAAAATCGACCTAACTATGCAATTCTGTCACTAATTTTTAGAACGTAGAGAGTATCATAAATAACAGTTCGTTATTAGAAATAGAGGAGGTGGAAGATCCTTCTTTACCGCATAATGCCCCTTTTGGAATCCACAACAAACCCCCTGGCTACCCCAAAAATGTATAGTTATAATTTTTTATAAAAAAAATTTTAATATTTCTTCGAAATTATCTGTGCATGTCTACGAAATTTTCCGATTTTTACGAAATTTTGTGATTGAAACTTTGAACTATGGTAATTTTTTATCAAATTCAATATTTTTAAAATTTTATGGGATTAAACTTTCCGAATTATTAACGACATATAAATTTCCATAAATTCAGGTTTTCACGAAATTCTCATTTTCGGAAAGTTTCCCAATGTTTATCAAATGTTGATGATTCATTCTATAGTGTTAATAAAATTACTCAATTTTAATTCAATTCCTGATTTGGTTAATATTACATTTTTCTGATTTTCATGGAAATTTCATGGAAAAATTTCCTTTTTTTGTGTTTCTATTTGCTTTTTATTTGGATGTACTCCACTGGGACAAGAACAAGAACAACAATAACTATCATACAATATAATTTTTGGCAACATCTGAATATAACATCTTCTTAAAAGTTTAGAAGCTTTAAACTGAGTTTCAAAATATAGCTTTAATTTTTTTTATAATTTTTAGTTTTCTATCAAGAAATTTAATGATATAATTTTGACGTGAAGTACACTAAACCTGCAAAAATATTTTCTAAATACACTTCATGTACATTGTACACTTCTATGTATGATGTAGGGTTACATCCGTACATTATCTTTTCATTTGTCATTCTACGTCGAGTAGATAGTAAGATAAATATATTTTCTAGATTTATTCTAAGCTTACAGCTTGTAGCATCGACTAACAATAAAATGAAAAAATATATCTAAAGAACATTAATATTATGAGTATATTTACTTAGGCACTACATAATACATTTAAACAGTATAGTAAAGTGTAGGAGTATTTAAAAAGTAGAGCCAGTATAGGATATTAATTAAGAAAATCAATTTAGATGTTTTTCATCTTATCAAGATAAAAAGAACAATGAATTTTTCAACAGTTGAAGCTTTATGTCAAAGGAACAATAACAGACAATGAAATCGGTTAGTTGTATAAGACTCTACTATAGAGCACCATCGTCCTAATTTAATAAACTTTTATCTATGCATGTTTTTAATATCCTTCCTTGCAAATAAAAAATATTTTTAGTTTTAATGTACAATGTACATAGGTAGGTATTCATTTTATGTAAGGGAGAGTGCCCACCTATTCTCACCCTAAGGTCTTGAGGCCATAACTTTCGTTTGAAACATAATTTCGCAGAG
>JANTOP010018927.1:0-13555 GCA_027564815.1 Symmerus nobilis | reverse complement strand
GACGGCTTAACAAACCAAAAATGTATCATTTTGTGCTTACTGTGACGTATGTTTCTCTCAAGGCAGTAGAATTTTGCGATAACAGTTACATGTAAAATTTATTCATGTTAAACATTTATAACTTCGCTACTGAATAATTCTCTCTCATATTCTCGCGTAACCGGTTTTAAATTGTTATTTTGAGTAAAAGGAGGGTGCGAGGTAAAGGCGAGGTATATGATACACAAAATTTGTATGCAATTGATATGAAAGGACTGGGGCCTGGAAAAACCATACATGGATTACTACATGGGACACGTTAATTTGAACTTTATACTTTTTACTCTGAAACCGCTCAACCAATTTTGAAATTTTCCAAGCTTTTCTAGTAGCTAATCTAAATAAGTGGCGATAACAATAAGAACGTAAATTAAAAACAAACAAATGTATAGGGTGCCGAATCAATGATAAAAGATCAAGGTAAAAGTAGTTACACTTTTGGTCAACTCTAATTAATTCTTTCAATTTCGTGTACATCGTGCGTGTGAAGTAAATCACGTGTTTTTGATCTTGAGTCTATAATTATTCACACCACTGTATGTATATAGTTTCAGAAATAGATTTTAAAAAATCGACATTCCTTCATTTTTCAGGTACTGACCCCCTTAAAACACGGAAATCGGATTTTAACAACCTTCTGGTCAATATTAGATCCTTGTTAAAAAATTAAAGTCTATGTTCGAACCGTCGTCACTTTCAAAGTCAATCTATTCCAACGCTTTAAGTGGGTGACCTTCTGAGCTGAATTCTATTTCAATAATGAAAATTACTTTAATTTTCTTTTCTAATTAGTTAGAATATTAAAATTCCTAGAATGCAATAATGAAAATAATTATTATTCAACCACAAATAAAATTTTATTAATAATATTATACCTCTGATCTGCGAGTTGGATGTATTTCAAGTGTCGACCGAATGTTAAAATCTTGAATTTGAGCCACCTTAATGCTGGTTATAATATTTCTGTTATCGGCAACATAGTCTATTTCATCCAATCCACTACTACCATCAACACTTTCAATAGAAGATGGTTCCCGAGTTGAAACTTTCGCTCTTATATCTAAATCTTCTTGTAATAGATCAACATTTTTACGTTTCAACGATGCATCACAACTTTCTTCATTTTCATTGGATATATGTCCAGAATCATCACTACAATCGCTATTATATTCCTTTTCATGATTCGGATCATCTTTATCCGTCTGGCAAGTAATAGTTGATGATTTTGTTAAATTAAATTGTTTTAAATTTTTATTATCATTCATTGAAGTATCATTGTTGGAAGATTCTCTTTCATTGACAATAATTGCCTCATTAATTCCATCATTGTTCGGCCTATTAAAATTTGATTGACTTAAGATGCTTAATTCATTAGATGAGGATTGCCGATCAATTGTTAATAGTTTCTCATTCGCATTTAAAAGTTTATTATACTCTGATGAATCGGTACAAAGATTTTGTTCTTGGCTTTGATCATACGATGGAGATATAGATGCGTGAGCTTGTACAGTGGTTGTTGTTATTGGTTTTTTATTTACAACCATTAAAATATATTTTTGCTGTTTATCGGTTGCGCCAATAATTTGCTTATCATGACTGTCATGACGAACAGTTTCATGCGAATTTAATGTTTGCAGAGACTGTGATGCCTTTAATTGAATCTTTTTATTTGATTGTTCATCAATCAATGTACCGGAGGCGGAAATTAATGATTTGTTTGACTGATTTTCATCCGACGAACCCATTAAAAGACGATATTGAAGATTAGAAATGGATTTGACTGACACGAAGTCTCTTTTATTATGCTGATTAGTTTTTTGTAATGCTAATCTTGGTTGGCCAACAACGATCGTTGGTGTGATTGGAGTCGTTGGTCTTGTTGTTGTTTGTGATGTTCTAGTAGTTACATTTATTTTGTTCAAAAGATTCGAAACGCTTTTTTTATTATTTTCATTATTATTACAAAATGTGTAAGCCGATGATCCCCATTTGACTGGTGTTGTTGTACATTTTTTCACATTGTCTTTTAACATTACAGATTTATCTGTTGATCGATTTGATGTAGCTAATAATATTGCCGGTAATTGATTTCGATCTGTAGGTTGGCGACCGGTTTTTATTATATTTGAATTAACATTTTCTTGAGATTTGCTCATCGACTCGACTCTTTTTTTTACGATAATTTGTTGACCTTTCTTAAAGCATTTATCTAATATTAAATCACTTTCACGTTTTCTATTTGCATTATTGTCATTGATACATCGATTGTTTATCGTTTTGGTCATCAACGATTTATTGCTGGTCATAAATGTTGACGGTATTATAATCGAATTTTTTGTTGTATTTTTATAGAAATTATGGGATGGTTTCGGAGATTGATTCATATCCAAGCAATTGATAATTTTATTTCGGTTTTCATTAAACGAAGAAAGTCTAATATTCTCCACCGATCCGCAATTAAATTTATTGATCAGACATGGGTTCAATTTTCTTGCAATATTTGTACAGCTTTTAGTCATAGATTTTGATGTACCGCCGTCTGGTGAATTATTTGAAAATTTTGCAGTTAAATTCTGTATACTCGACGTCGAATCTCGGCGAATCAATAACGGTATTGATGATGATCTGGAAACAGCTTTAATTGGAATTCGACTGTGGCCAGTTGATGATGTTCGCGTGCAAATTGGGTGGAACGGCTTCTTCTTCAAGTCACTAACACTTTTCGCTCGTAACAGCATATTACTACTACGAGTATTTTCTGTTGATTTGTCTTCCAATAAAATATCGATAGGTACAGATAGTTTTCGGGATAATTTGATGGGCTGTGATTCTGTTAATCGTGTATTTTTTCTAAGATTACAAACAGGAATCATTGATTCAATTGCAAATTCCTGACGCGGTTTAAAATCATATGACTTAGCATTAGTTTTTCCACTAATACGATTGATATTATCGTTTGATACCGATTCTGATACTGTAGATTTCTTTTTCGGAATACATTCCGATTCAATGATACTACAAGTCTTTGATTTTTGTAATGTTCTCATTGTAGTTTGTGGTTTTATTGGTAAAATTCTCGGTGAACTACTACCCGATTCACCTCTAACTAAATTAACGTTTTTGTTCGGTGAACAATCGTCTCCGAAACTATTAAATTCGCTAAAAATTGAATCAAACGATTTTAATACCGCATTCAATTTAGCTTCGTCATGAGCGACCTTCTCCAATTCTTCAAATATTTCATCTTCTAAAGATAGGCTTCGATCCGATTTATTTAAAATCGAATCATCTTCATCTGAGCTAATGAATGTTGAATCAAACGGGGCAATTTTATCTATTGATGTAAAGGGCTTGGGACTATTCTGATGGTTTGTGGCCGTGCTTAATGTATTGTTGGATAATTTTAAATTTCCGCAAATTTTTCCATGAAATTTCGGTGGGAATTCTTCGATTTTATGACGTAGTTTAGAATAGATTTTCTGCATACCAGACGTAGAAATACTTGGTCGACGATTTGATTCCATTGTTCTTCAGATCTGATTTTTATATGCATGCATAATTTACACAATTGTAAGATGATAATCGTTTTTAAAACATTTATATTTCATGTTTCATTTTTCACTGAATGATGTAGATTTTTATAACACTTTTAATGTAAATTTAAATACGAGAAAATTTTGTAAGAAATATGTTAAATTTATGTTCGGGTAGCATTTTCTAAAAATCTTTGATTGTTGAATTGTTGTTTGAACATTCTCTATTCAAGTATTTTTTATTTTAATTTTTATTATAGCATTTTGTTTTATTAATTTAGAACATTTCCATGCATGAGTGTATTTAATATATTTCGGTCTTAAATTATTATACATATCGGGATTATAAGTTATCCGAACTATCTATTACTTATTACTACTACTGAAAAGATGTATTTTTGAAAATTATGCTAACACTGATTAAATATCTTTACGTGGAATCAGGATTGGAGATAATCGAAGCATATTATCCTATGATAAAATAGGAAGAATAATTCTAAGAATATTAAATTTGGGATATACAATATTTTCATTTAAGCAAATAACATTTCATACTCCTAATATTTATCTAAGAATAATTCATTTCCGTATCGAATTATCTAGCATTACATTAAAATCCATTACAATGCGTCGTACAAATCGTAAATATTTCTTATCAGTAAAGTAGTTGTAGTTATATTTCTAAATTGCTTAGTGAGTCAACCTTAACAATGTTAAACTGAACGTTAAATATTTCATTAAATACATATCGTATCGAAGAAAAGTTAGATGTCTGAATTCTCAGGAATGTTTCAGACTCAGGGTATGTTGCCTGTTTGAACATGTCTCCAACGTATATGTTAATTTCTTTAATGAACTATTTTCCATGTTTTAGATTTACAATGCATTTCATAATTATTATTTATCTTTTACTTCCTCACTTTCTTATCAGTGGCCTGTAGAATTCGCCGAGAGGCGCAAAATTAGTATATTTTTGATTTTCGTATCTTATTTTATTATTATCATACTTATTTCAGACGGAAATTTAACCATTTTTATTTGTTGAGAAATAGTTTACCAAACTGCTATTCCGGAAATATAAACCTCTCGCGTCAGTAAGTATGATAATCGAACTTAAAAAAAAGCGAACGATCCGCGAACACCACAATATAGACTCTCATAAAGTAGTTTAATTTTACTTTTTAGCTATTATGATTCCGGGTGTTTATGATACATTCTTTTGAAAACTGGACTGAAAGATGGAACGGTTGTAAGAATTTTTTGTACTTTGTAAGATTTTTCTCTATGTTAGTCGAGGCGATTTTAAGAAGTATAGAGATATCTGGTTCTGATTTCTAAACTGTACGTATTAATATCACATATGCATTTAATTTAAAATTAATTATTTGTAAATCCGTGTTTTTTCTTTAACATATTCTACACGTTGACTCTTTAGCAAACTTTTAGAAATATATTGATTTTGACGCCGCATTTTAATTGAGATAAAAATATTCAATTTTGCATAGAATTCTTGTGATTTATTTGGAAAAGATCGTCGGAATTTCGAAATGAGACACTTAGGAATTTCGAGACGGAGCACCCTAATTTATATTTACTAGCAGCGATGGCAAACCTTTTGAGCTCGGCGTGTCAAAACTCTTTAAAAACCTAGCTTAACTAGGGTACCGTGTCACATCTAGAAATATCCATTTATGAATAATGTATACGTAAAATCAAATTTATAATATATGTAGGGGAGGACGGGGCGAAGCGACACAGTTGAAATTTTTCGGAAACGGTGACAATGAATTGACAAAAGTCATTGTTATGAGTTGCGCCAGTTCATCCTTTATATTTAGTGGCATGGCATTCAAAAGTCATACATTAACTCACAGTCACAACACTGTCACTATTTATGTTTTTGGTATTTGGACATTTGGTTTTTTGTGCCCAGAGAATTACAAATTTTTGCACAAATTTGTTATTTCTGAAAATTGATGGCAAGTATTTTAGTTGTTGGCCAGTACTTTCGTGGGAAATATACATTTTTGGGATTTTTCTTCTTTTAATTGAGATATAGTATTTTGAAATTTAACAAATACTTCGGGGCGGAGCGACGCATTTTTAGTGGGGCGAAGCGACGTATTTTTGGCAGGGAGAAGAGCCGCATCAGCATTTTCACTATATTTCAAGTCAATTATCTCAAATATAAGTAACGAAACATAACATTAGTTTACACCAAAAAGGATCTGGGTTCTCATAGAACTTTTTCGATGTATTTTGGGGCGTAGATTCCGAAAATGACAATAATTTATTTTCTTAAGAATCGTTTTCGAGATAACCTCAAAAAACACGTTTTTGGTACTTCTTTCAGTTATTTGATCATATCTCCAAAAATTTTTATTATATTTCGAACGAATATCCAAATATCCAAATCGGATAAAATCGAATAATCCATTTGATTTAACTATACAGAATTAGAATTCTTCCTGAATATAATGCTGTTACTCTTATGTCGAATTTCCGAAAATTGTTGATTTGGTAGCAGAAAATGTGAAGCGCCGCGTAGTCTGGATTATATGCATTATTCATTAACTTTGAATCGAAACCAAAATCTTAAACTCGATTTTGGTGGCTAAGAAACTGCGATTATTCCGTACAAAATTACAGTTTAAAAAATAAAACATAAAAACTTTTTTGAAAACTAAATTGGGAAATATTTGGAAAATAAGAAAAGTGCGTCGTTTCGCTTCGTCCTCCCCTAGGAGCAATACAGTGAAATTCAGTAATGTAACACTACTTATTTTATTTTGTTCATTTATTTATTTTATTTTTAAAGAATATTTGTAATTAAGAATATTATTTTATAATAAAGACTTGCCAAACCTGGAGCAGCGTGTCACCCAAAATGTCTTGGCGTGTCACCCAAAATGTTTTGGCGTGTCACCTTTGACACACGGGTCCTACGTTCACCATCACTGTACTAGACCCTGATCAGGTAAAGCTATACGGTTTTCAAAACATTTTCTCGATGAATTGGAAAGAAAGATAAACATTACGATGAATGAATTGAAACGAAAAATGCTATGTTGCTTTTCGCTTTTTAAAATTATATTTTATTCGGAAAACTTTGAATATTTATCGTTAATGTTTGAAAAACTTGAAAATTATCGGTTCAATATTGTTTGCATTACATATATCTCTTTTGATATTGCATTTTTGTTTCCAATTAAATTATTATTGCTAACTACCAATTAGCTTCATCATATAGAAATTTGTCAGGTTAAAGAGGCTAAACCTGAACAAAATTTTCATTCTAGCTTGAAATCGAACCCACCCCGGAACTTGATCCCATTTCAAAATAGGGGTTCGGTTCATTATACAATTGTAAATAACATGTGAGCTATATCAATACACACTTCTCTAACAGCTCTACTACAATTCACTGGAAATAATGAACAAATTCATTGAATACCTCAATTAATTTCCCGACAATCGTTTACAATCTTAAAATATAATAACTAAGAAAGTCAAAACTTAGTAAGATTACAACGAACTTCGATTTAGAAATCGAATTTTGAATACACGGTAAAAAAAACCAGAACATTAAAGAAATTATAGGAACGGATGATACATTACATGGTATTTATTTAGATAAACTTAGAAGAGCGTTATGCGATTGATTTGACAAATATATTGAATTAATTAAGAATTGCATGCATTTTGCCATTAAACAAGTGGGATAGAAATTAAGTGGGACGAATGGTCTCTGTGACATGAAGAAAGTGTTAAATGTTTTCCAATTGCCAGTATTTCTTTCATGTGATTCTTAGTTATTAATGTTCAAATTCTACGAAAAATTCAGATTAGTCCTTACCCTAAATACATAATAGAAACAAAAAATAATAATTTATATACAAATTATATAAGGGACGGGACGGACAAAAGGATAGGTCGGTTAGAAATTACGCACTAGTCTCATGAGTACCCAATATTTAAAAAATCCATATGTCAAACCAAATGATATAGGTAGTTGATAAATATTACCAAATTAATACATGTTTTTAATTAGTTTCAAAGAAACTTCATTATTTGCTGAATGACTGCAATTTTAGGTCTGCAGTTTAGTACAATTGTCCAGCCTTGCATTAACCTAAAACTAATAACTAACTAACTAACTAATTAACTTTAACTAATTATAATGAGTTTAGTCAATGAATTTAATGCAAGGACTTGACGACAATCAATGGTATATTCGATAGAGTTGAAGTGTTTGATAGTAAATCACCTGGCAAAGGAAAAGTAAAAATTTACACCGATGAGTGATCGCTATTAAAAAATGAAATCTATAAAAATCAAATTAAATATAAATATGATCGATAGATTGATAAACAATTAAAAAACAATACCCAACAACGATAATTGCATATTAATTTAGAGAGTAACAAAAACGTTGATTAAATATTGACCACCTTTTGGAATTGACCAAAACCGCACAAAAATGTGTTAATTTTTTTTATTAAATAAATAAAAAGCGGAACATTTGTGGTGTATTTGATGAAGGAAATTAAATCACGTATAAATGGGAGGTTCAGCGATAAAGTAAACCAAATACAGTTTTTTCTTTTCGAGACGTTTTCAATTGAAAATACTGAGATATGGAAGAGGCCAAACCTCCTCTTATGGAATGTCAGAGACCAAAAAGTAAAACTTTAATATAACAATTTATAAATTGATTATAATTTTCAATTTCCAGTTGTATAATTTGACATTTTGTCAGCTATTCCCAAACACAGTGGCCCATCATTGTCAATGAAATGATCAAAAATATTGACCATAATAGAGTTGATGTCTGGTCCGATGGTATTAATCAACGATATGCATTAACATTATTAAGTCTGCTCAGTTTTATTAATAATGTCTATTCAAGGGGATGTTATTCTTAATTCTATTTGTATACCTAATCAATTTTAATGTTCCACAGCTCAATAAAATCGAAAATTATTTAAATTTTCTAGGGTCTTCCCATTTTAACCACCCCACAAATAAATCCACTACACTACCACAAACTATAAATTTTATTAACAATGTATGGACACAACAACAATAACTTTCTACACAATTTGAAACTAGAAATTCGAGTAGACAATATACTTACACTATTTACAGTAATGTTACCATAATTCTACTTTATAACTAGGATAACAGGATTATGAACCTTGGAGATCTAATGGTCATGATTAATTGATTAATTAAAAAGACTAAATGACATTATCATCGATAGGATAGGTATGGATAGGATGTATTAAGTATTTAGCTACTTTCGTGGTTATCGACCACTTTAACTCTGAACTCAACCATACATAAATTTGAAGATTCCATTTTGAACGATAAGTTGTCTTATTTGTATACATAAGGATCTTGGCTTTAATAGATGAGAAAGCATATTGCTACTTAGATAATTACAAGGTGTTCCATTTCTTTTATTCTCATTCTCATATATACAGAACTGATATGAAAACCGTAATATTTTATTTATTGCCTAATAATATTTCTACGTAGATATAAACAGACGACGAACGAGAAAGTTAAAATGCTTGTAGATTTGAAATGGATCATAAATCATCCCATAAATTAAGATTTTATTTCTTTAAATTAAGTAATGGGCTTACAGGTATGAAAGGGTCAGTGTGGAAGAGGAAGCATCCATATATAAAAACCATATAAGAAAGTTTGAAATATTATTTGTTAACAGTTTCACCTGAGTCGTTTATTTCAATAATTTATTTAATATTTGTGCATTGTACAGAGAAAAAAACTTCGAAAATTGCAATTTATGTTTTCTAAACAAGTTTCGTTTAAATAATAAATTACATTATGAATTGAAGACAAGAATTACATACGAAAATACCGTTTTATAACGCATAACTATCTGGTTTCGCGTTATAAGAAAAACCATTCTCATCTTAGCAGACCAGATCCAAATAAGTATACCGACTAGAATAAATTGAACAAATATTCAAATCCCAAATAAGAGAATAAGCATCGGTTCTCAACAAAATCACGTTTAACATGATGGAAATGTTCCAAGTTTGATTGTTTGCTTAATTATAATTTAATAATCAGTTCGAGCGTATCAATCCACATTTATCTAATAAAATTAGTTTGTCTTAAGTATATCTCTAATTAATTTTATTTCATTATTTATAATGCATAACAAAACTCAACCACTAAAACTAATTTGAAAATATTATTGTTGCACTTGATAGTACACTAAACTTGTATTAATTCTAATGTTTGATTTATAATATAAGTACTTTGAAACGATAATAACTTCGATGTGCATCTCGCGTCAGCGTCCAACTTCTACTGAACGCGTAATTGCCAACTACTCATAAATATGATCTTAACATTGAACCACCGTCCGTCCCATTAATGCTTATTGCTTGCTTATATATACATACATCTTGTTGTGAAGTTTTTACTTTTTTTATATTAAATTACTTTTTTTTTGTAGTCACCACAATATACCTGTCTGTATACACAAAAAATGTTAAGACTCAATATTGTGTAAACACCTTAAGCAATATGGGATGGGACGAGAAAGATATAATACTTTAAATTGTAAGATGTACGAAAATGGTCAGCCTTACAATCCGGTAAGATGTGCGGTTGGAAATAATTATTTATATTGAATTGAGTGTCTCAATATTGCATTTATACAGTAAAAATATATGGATTAGAGAAAAACAAGTGCATCTTAACAATTATTTATTTACGTATATATTTTATAGGGCAAATGGGGCTAGATGCATCTGTGCAGTTGTTCTGGCCTACTAAACGAGTTAATAAAACCATAACACCCATATAAAGCTTTAAGCATAAAAGAGCAGAATTACAAATTTTGATAAACGGCGAGTTAATATATAAAACGATATTTGTTAATACTGTGAAAATGAATTAGTTCACGTTCAAGATAAAAGAAATCTAAATTTGGAGGCGTAATACGCTTTCGAAACTTTCAGTCTAGTCGAACTTACCTATTAGGTCCCTTGCTTGATTTAAATAATTTCTAATATATTAGAAGATATTTCATATAAAACTCTGGTCCAGTGAAAGCAATATTTACGCGATTGTTAGTTCAAAAAGTGGGACAAATTAGAGGGCAGATTATTATCGTATATTATATTTTGATAGTGAAAAAATGGCTTTAAATTTCAATTTCAAATTATTACAGGATTTTACTAGCAATCACTTTGAGGACAATCATCAATTGTACTGTACCATTAGGAAATGCTATTATAAATGATTTTCAAGTTCAAAACTGAACTAAGCATGTAACTAAATAAAAGCTCGGCGCAAAGTAATATAATTTCACAACAATTTTCAACGAAAAAGTGCCGATAGTATTTATGTCCTTATCTACTGGTCAAGAGTACAAGTTCATAACTATATAATTTCTTTATTTATTGAGTTATTTATGGATTACCTGAATAACTGGGCCTTATTATCTAGTTCCTGGTAAATTTTATGAACGAATTTATTGAAAGTATTAAGAATTCAATCAATTATTATCTAACCATTTATGCGTCAATTAGCATTTTTCTTGATAGTAAACCATTCTCAATTTTATTTTTCGAAAGAGCTATAATATTTTTAATAATCTCCTGCTATCGAACTAACCTATTTGTTTACAATTTCAAGACTTCTCCTTGTTTTCATTAGACTGATCAACAAGTCCTTTGCGTCAAGAGACAAAACCTGAAGTAGAGCCGATTTGGGATAAAATAAAAGAAACAAGCATTTTAACATATTTAGGTCAAATTTGAATTAATTGTCAAAATACCGTTGGTAAAATTGAAATGTCCGAGTAAAGTAAAATACATATAACAAATATTAGTGAAAAAGGATGAATCGAAATAATAGCAGGTTTGTCATAATCATGTATATTTAGACCCACTCTCCTCTACAACATACGTATTATATATTGATTTATATCTTTTATATTTAAACGAATTGAACATTCAAAGACGGTTTAATTTAATAATTTCGATTGAAATCGTGTTTTATTTATAAAATACTACTTTTAAAATTGATCCATAGTAGGTATGTAATAACTGATATACATTTTGAATTGAAAAACCGTAATTATATCAAAAGAAAGTACACCTGGTTGCCAAGTTTCTCGTTTCCTAATCACGTTAGCAGTGAAATGAAATTAATTAAAAAGTGAAGAAGCAGTTTGGAGTTTGAAACAAGAAGTAAATTTTCATTTCTAAACAAATTATCGAATCTATACTAGCGGAATCTACCATTTAATTTTTCATATATACAGCTTTCAGAGTAATCTTAAACCTACATCTTCTACATATTTATAAAAATTCGAATTACTACTGTTATTCTCATAATAGAGAAAGGGCTATCCAAATCGTAAGGGTTAATTAAAACTTAAAAAGCCATTAAAAATAAAACACTATCACTTTGTAAATTTGCATTTAAATATAATACTATCACATATTGTGAAGAATATTTTGCGTTCCGTAATTGAGCTTGCCCTCAGCCTCCTTCGGCAGACATTCGCTGTCATTAAAGTAAATGTTCAGTAATCACAAGGAAATAATAAGAAAAATATATAACGGCTTTTTAGTGAAAAATTGAGAATTTAATATTACGTAATGAACCACAATATTTGATGGAATAAAATGGTTAAATTTTTTTAAGAGTTAAAGAATGCAGGTCGAGATTTTTATAATTCTAGAACCATTACAAATTAGCGTGTTAATTGACTAGTATTTAAAGTAGGTAACTTCCAGAATAATATTTAGTATCGAAATGGCCCCAATCGGTTCCAATATTTATTTCCATATTTATTTAATTACTATTGAGTCTCAATAAACGAACTGTAACAATTTAATAATTAAATTCTAGAAATATGTATGATAACTTTAATGCATATAAATTGAGTGTAAGAAATTAGTATATTCGATTAATTTACCTCATTTTCTATCGAAATTTCACTTTAAAACATTATTATAAATCTTTAATATGAATTATCGAATTTAAAAATCGTGATGTTTCATTAATTTATAATTTCTAGAAATTTTATTAAACTATAGCGGTTTGGTCGAAATACAATTTTCAGAAAATTTGATGTTATCATTATTTTTAAAATTTGAGTATAACTTTGTAAATTTATTAATACAAGTTTATGTTTTATATAATATAATGAACAGACCAGGGGCGACAATAAAGTTTCAATTTTTTGCTGTGCTAATGGATGTGCAGCAGAATTATTTCCTATTAGTAATTTTGATTAAATAAATCACCAAGCGACGAAAACTTTTGTAACTATACTATAACATATAATATATCAGTACATATACATTATAGTAGTATAGTAACTTTCAAAAACCGTATCCAATTTAACGAATTGATGAATGAAATTGATATTTTCATTAAAATTGATATCTCGTTTTTTAAATAAGTCTTGCATATGTTTATCAGTATTCTAAGCTAATAATTCTCCTCCAGTTTGAGAGAAAAAACACAAATTCCAATATTCAAAATGTTAAGAATGAATAATAACACTAAGGTACAAAATTTGAAAAAAAGTGGGACTGGGCTGGGTGGTTTTTTATCCAGGGGTCGCTTGTCATAATGCCATCATTAGTTTTTGTCCTACACGTCAAATTTATGAGAAAATTTAGTAGAAATATGACGATTTTTCCATGTATTTTTGCTCGCAATTCAATCTTGTTTTCGATATATCACTGTTTCCAAATAATACGCTACGAATTAACCGTGTTATATGGGGCATACATGTATATAAATGTATTTCTCGAATGAAATATGATTTAGTTCTCGTTTATTAATATGTTTGAACTCAATTAATCAAAATTTGAAAACTTTTTTTTTGAAAAAATTCATTTTTTTGGAAGCATTTTTTTCGAAATGTGACGTGTAGGAGAAAAACTAATGATGCCATCGTGTTCAGCATACCCGAA
>JANTOP010018916.1:0-13556 GCA_027564815.1 Symmerus nobilis | reverse complement strand
TTTTTTTCTTTTAAATATTCAAATATTCATAACTAAGTCAATTTTTGAAATTTTTGAGCGGGACAAAGTGCATTTTGTTCATTTGATTATCTAGAAACAGAAAAAAATATTAACTCGGGTTTAACCTCGGTGAAGATAAGGGTCCTTTTCCCTGTCACGATCACAAATATTGAGATAGAAAGGTTTTATGTTTTGTGTTTTTCCAAATTCAGTGCAAAATGCAGTCTTAGGCAAGGGAATTTTTATATTTTATTTAAAAATTATAGTTTTTTTTTATTTTTTCTTAATGTGAAATAAAGTTTATGTATTTTTTAACCTAATTCAAAGAGAATTTCAAAATCATAAAATGTTAAGATATCTCATTTTTGCAATATGTGAGCGATATGTCAAAATCCAACAAAGCTCATCTATATGTGAAAAGTGCAATTTATTAGTTGCCAATCCAATAATACTCTCAATTCAGACAACGCGGATTTATAAAATCCCAATCGGCTGGCATCGGCCATTTCTTACGACTATTTAGGGAATATATCTGTTGGTGATATAGCGAGGACGGCGCTAGACCAGACCAGAGTCATGTAAAATGTCAGTAACCAGCTCTCCCGTCTAATTATTGAAGTCGTTAAAAGGGAATACAATTTTCGTACAGATTACAAATTAAGTCTGTCCTTTGAAGTCGACTATTTAAAAATTAAATCAACGTAAACAAACTGTATACGCTTATTCGGTAAATCAAATTATAATTTATTTACTATCATCGTAGTTATGAAAATATCTCTGTATTATCATCCATTTCTTATATGGTCAATAACTACTACGATATTTGAAAATTAGTACATGAATTTATTTAATTATTATTATGTGTTGCGCATATGATGTCGTGTTATACAAGAAAGTGGTTCTTATCAGAAATCAACATCTGTACATGATTGTATGCCGGAAGTGTATCATCATTTAAAGTGGAGTGTGTATTTTTTTGTTCAGTGTGTCGTCATAAAATTCATATATAATTACTAGGCCGTTGATAAACAAAAAAGAATACCCCAATAAAAATCATAAATTCAACAATTTTTATATTATTGTACATTTGAAAGATTTACCATTAGCCCGTGGGCAAAAGACCTCATATTGTCAAAAGTGGAATTTTTACTGAATTTTGTATAAAAAAAACCGGGTTGACAAAAAACCATCCCTTTCTAATCCCATTTCGGTTTTCAATTTAACTACAGGTTAATATTAATCATGGCGTTAATCTTTATTATTTGGGAAATTTATTATAAATATAAAAAGCTATGACTTAACCTAGTGCTTTGAGGACTATTACGCAACGCAAGAAATTAAGAGACATGCAGTTATCGCCGCTATGTGGGCGATACATAACGATTTAGAAATCTCTAATTTTCTCAATTTCGCCCGATCACTCGTACATAAGGGTTTCCTAGTGAATTAGAAGCATCAGCTGAAGATCTAGAAACTGTTGCCAAACGCAAAAAACGTGAAGAACGTTCGGGCAGTACTAGAAATACACAATACGCAAAATGCAAGAGGTCGTTAACGGAAGCCCTTCAAAGTCCATGAGCCCCATTGCGAGGGACCTTAATGTCTCTGAGGGCCTAATCCGTCGAATTTTCTTTCCACGAAAACCTTCGCAATAAGTCCTACGTTATGCGCAGAGGACAGATTATGTCAACACAATCTGGGGATCAGAGACTTATCCGAGGGAAACGTCTTTTGATCAAGCTTGAGCATCATGAAAAATGTTCAAATCCTACAGAGATATCCCTTGGTATGCACACGATGTTTCCACCAACTATTATGTTTTAAGGAGTTGTGAGCAACGAAGGTTTCGGGTGAATACCTGCCTATATCGATATTTTAGTAATGGTTGTGAAACCCAGGACTCGATTCGGGCATGCAGTCGTTTACGACCCCAGATTGAGTCTAGAGTTGTAGAGTCTAGGAGTAAATTAACGCCATATAAAAATTTCATGGAATTATAATGAATCTTGCAAAAAATAGAAACGGTGATAATAGTAGAATACAGAATGACAGAAAAAGAATGGGATTCATATTGATCTAGTTGATACAAGTTTTGATAAATGAAATCGCTACCTAAATTGGACTGCAGTCAAGGCGAATGGATCACTTGAGTCCCAGAGCGATCGATCTAAGGGTATTTCTATAATATTTATTAAAAATTAAGGACAATTGGCAGTTCCAATTCAGCTCTTTGAGCGCAGGAACTAGTAAATTAATATCGCGTTTCTTGGCCAGGAAATTTAAAAACTATATAAATTTATCTCTCACATCTATGTATTAAAGGTACATTGATTCTTTCTAAGATCATAAATTAAGCTATCCGATATCTCTCCTCTCTCCACTATACTCCGTGGCACAATGGGATATCACGAATAATACGAGCCAGTTTTATAATTCATTGTGTCGAGTTCTGAAAAGTACGCTGTGTGAAGAAGCAATTCATAGTCCAATTGATTTCAGTATTATTGAGAGTTGATTGATTTTATTTAATCAATTGTATAGCTTCTTATGTAATAACTCTAACAATTGCATAGCTTCTTATGTATATATATGCAAATATTCACACAAAATATGCCTCACGTTACAATGTCACCTATCTCTCTTACTTTCACTTTGCGGTCATATCAGCCATATCAGCCCGACGTATTTTTTTCTTTTGTGTTTTCTGGACTGTCTCATTTCGACGTCCGGAACGTGGTTTCAAGCCCCTCTTGAGTTCTGGTTTCCCATCAGAAAGCAGCGTTTATTTAACACACGAAATTCTTCTTGTTCAATTGTTTTACGAATATCAAAAGTAACGTCAATCACACAAATGTAACTTGAAAACTAATAGATAAATTTGACAGGAATCTTCTGAGGTTTAGTACTTAATACAAATTATATGTTTTTTTTGTGGTGCCATCTCTCGAAAAGTGTTCCTAAATATCTAAGGTTATCATTTAAATTTCAACAGACAGATACACGTATTTTTCAATATATTTTTGCAATCTTATACAGAAAATTGGATAAACTTGCTACTTATTTCTAAATGGATAAACTACAGTTCAGAGTTACTTAAGCACAACCCCTAACAACAACAAAATAGAACGGAATACATAATCCTGCGAGTATTATACGTTACCACTATATTTTGATTATTGATACATTTAGATTTGAGATAAATTTATGATGAACATACAGCAAATTTTCTATAACGTTAGAAGATGCGAGTTGTATCGTGTAGAGTTACTGCGTATTAACTTCTTAATCTATTCTCAAATATCCTTTTTGTATGTTTACATAAAATCGCCTTTTACCTAGCAATTTAACAAACAAGTACCCTTCTTAACAACACGTTGTGACAAACGTTACAAACAAACAAAGTGGAAAACAAAATTTATATAGTGAAAAGAGATCTTCACTTCGTTCGATGAATTATTTACTAAAGATAAAAAATAAATATTACGTTTTTACTTTGTTTAAATATTAAAAGCTTCTTATATGTAGGGACTAATATCCGACTAAAGCTGTACTATAAAAAGCAGCGATTAAAAAGTAATATGTATATACACTATGCATGCATGAATGAAATTATGTTTATAAATATTGCAATTACAATTGACAATAAAAAAATTCTAAATTAATAACGAAAGGCATTACGCGAAAAAACTTAAATGAGAGCAATAATAATTGACTTGCCTAATTTAATTGCAATAATTTTTGTGTTTAGTTCGCTAAACTAAAGTTATTCTAAATTTGCATCTTTTAATCTTTATAGTCTAAACAGCCCTAACCTATTTAATGGTATTTTATACAGTTTCACCATTCCAAGGTTTTATAAAATGTAAATAATTCAATCTCTCAGACTTGATGAATTGCCTATGTAGGTTATAAATTGGCCCATGTCTGGGCTGACGTTTTCCTTATTATTTCTAACGTCGTATTTAAGATAATCAGAAATAAAAACTATCTAACCTTATGACCTAGCTAACTTTTAAGTATATATCATATGTATAATAATGTTCAATGGAAATCGTTGATTTTAAACTTTAAATAGAGAAATTTAGAAAGCACAGGTAGAATTTTAAAGTCCATTATTTGTAGTACTATATCGTACTTGATTTGCTTATTTAGATTATCCTCAGTTCTGACTCATAGTATGTGTATGGCTAAAAATTATTACGACAATAAACTAAAACAAGAACTGATAACAGTTTAAATTGTCTGTCTGACTGACTACCAGAAATATATTATTAATTACAAAAAAAAAGCCTTATTAAACTTATATCGATACCGTATAGTACTTACACAATAAAGTAGTACAGTGCTACCGTGCAATAACAGAACAGTGTAATTAAAGTTAGGTCCTTTTATCGGAGGATACGTTTTTGAAATCTACACATATTTCTCTCTATTTCTATATTTTTAGATATTTTGTTAGGCGCTCCTAAATGTGTCTGTAAACTAGCTATTTTTACCATCTCAGAAAATTAATGAAAGCAAAAGAACGTATCTCCTCGAATATTTACATTATACTTACATTTAAATTCTGTATATATCGGATTGCAAGTCAAACTTAAAACCCAATTTCCCAAAAGGTGATAAAATTGGGTTAAGTTGTTCTGTTATTGCACGGTAGAGTAGCTTAAGGCGCTTCGTTTAGTTGGGTTGCTTATTGCTAAAAAATCAGTGTGACACTTGAGAAACCTGATTTTGTTATTGCTAAAATTCAAAATTTCCCAAAAATGCAATATTCTTTGATTGGGATTTCAGATAAGCGGTGCGGAAGAAATCGTGACCACCGCAAGGAGATGCATTTCCTTTATTATTCAATATTTTTTCAAAAAAAAATCTAACAAATACTTTGAGACATGTGTTTTTTCACTTTAAAAAAAATATTCTAATGAATAAGCCTGTAAATTTACGACAGTTCCCCGATCCCAACTAGATGCCACTCCTTAAAAGAATTTTAATTTCGATAGATCTTTGAGGTTTGTCAAAGCTATTTATCTTTAACGATTGAACACAAGCACTCCTTCATTGTCGTTGCGCTGGGATTGTGTTCATTATTCAGCGAATAATATATCGCCACCTCGGTATTTGATATATACGGAAGAAAAGTGAAATAGTGAAGTGATATACGATATACAATAAACAATGTTTAGGAATTTCGTAAAAATTAATTTATCGTCATTCCCGAGGTAAAGCTCACAAAAACCACTTTCAATCATTACGCGTTCCACTGGCCATAGTACAATCCATGTCGGACCTATTTTATCTTACAAATAATAAACTGTATCAATGTATTAAATTGGAGGCGTTTGATTTAGTAGTCTTGCTACTTTTGTATCCATATGACTTAAATTAACGTGCAATTTTAGATTGGTTTAATTAGTATTATGAACACAATGCAATGATTCGTAGAAATTCTTATTTTAGTCTAAAAATATATCAGTCGTTTTCCATAAATTCGTCTTCAATTAATACTTCCGAAAAAATTATTATATAAATGTCGGAAAATGGAGCATGTCGGCAGATGGAAAGACTCGGGAAAGTCTGGAAACGATGGAAAAGGCCAAGAAGGCTACATAGACAATTTTCTACTCTTTTCCTAATTTTTCACTGATTTTACTACTCGATTTCTATAAACTCTGTCTGATCATTTTCACCTGTCTCAATATTTCTTGATCTGATTATTCGCGATTATATATTTCTAATTAATAATTCTTCCTGTCCTCTTAATATGTTTTTCCAACCATTCTG
Source organism: Symmerus nobilis (assembly GCA_027564815.1). Classification (NCBI taxonomy): domain Eukaryota; kingdom Metazoa; phylum Arthropoda; class Insecta; order Diptera; family Mycetophilidae; genus Symmerus; species Symmerus nobilis. The sequence goes on along the minus strand of JANTOP010018916.1, from coordinate 7,775 downwards.
TTCACTTTTCCCTGACTATTTCAATGCTTTGAAATTCTTTTCAATGCTGACTTTTGCAGACTTTTCATGTCTTCCGTCAATCTAATTTCTTCAGAACCTTCCCGAAATTTGTGCCGTATTTGCAGATTTCTTAATAATCTGATTCTGACTATTAGAAACTTGTCTCAGCTTTACTAACTTTCTTCGGCTGTTAGCGGGTTATTACCCACAATTTTGGGCGGGTTACTTCCACATTTGAGATCAATGGATTTTGTCTGATTTTCCTAGACTTTTGCCGAATTTACCAATTTTAAGCCTGGATAGCTATTTAGAATTTTAGCTATTTCTTTTACCATTATCATCAAAATCCATCAAAATTCGTTTCATTTTCATGCAGCCCTCTGTACAGAAATGGCTGCCCACCACTGCCTTAAGGTAGGAGTAATGTCATAGAATATTTACATCTTTCAAAGGGCATTAATATTTTGTTAATTCCGTGAATCGCATATTTCCGTATTTTACTTATCGACACTAAACTAAAATATTATTCAAAAAACGGGGAGTATTTTTAAATAATTGGTATCCTATGTTCATTTACTTAACATATTTTGGGTAATAAACTCAGGCATATACATAAGTGCGTTATGTATTTTAAAGTAATATCTAACTAAATAAATATTTTATTCGAAATCCATTCTCATGATGAAAAAATTCCTATCTTTATTACACCATTTAAAAATAGATCCGTATTTTCTAAGTGGCTATTTTAAATTCTTGGGAATTATTTAACCTTTTTTCTTCGTTCCACTGCAATTAGACAATTATAAAAAGCACATAGTTACTTTATTATAATCATAACTATTGCGTGCATTACGTGCAGTTATATAGCATCAACTATGCGTAACCGTAACTGTGATTTATAATATACTATAGGTAAAGTACTAAGGGACTTACTAGTACTTGAAGCCTTCGTATTGTTTAGGACATAAAGCCGCCTGGATGTGGCTATTGATGCTGCAATTTTAGATAAAATTAAATTAAATTATTTAGAGAAAAAATTAACAGCAGTACAAACGAGGAGGTTATTACAATCAATTGGAAATGATAATTTCCCCTAAAAACACAAAATTTATAAACATGAAATTTCTCAAAACAGTTAAATAAATCTAAGACATTTTACAGATAAAGTTAGAATTACGTTGAAAAATAGATAAAATTTCCATCTCCGTGGAATCATTTCCGTTATCGATAAGACAAGAGCTTTATTCAGTCGGGATCGATGTCTATTAGGAAGACTCATATTAACAATGTTTCCCTGTATTAAATAATAATCATTACATTATACCTATGTACTTTTTCAAATGATCGATTCAATTATACCTTATGTTGCAAAACATAATCACATGATTACAACAAGTCGATTTAATAAAAAGAAAGACGGGAAAAAAACAAACAACCTCCATAAATTGGTCAATCTAACCCATACAAACAATACCATGATCCATGACCAACATCAACAATAGAAAAACGATTTACTAATAATATTCATCAAAAGCCCTTTCTTGCATGGAATTTTCAATTTCTCTTTTTTTTCCTCGTATTAGCTGTTGTGCTGCCGCCGTTCTTGTAGGAATTTTTCTTTTTAAAACTATGAACAGAAATCATTATTATTATTATTATTATTACGGTCATCATCATCTATCAACAAAGACAATAAATAATGTGGACAAGAAAGGAAAACAAAAATCTGTGGCATTCTGAAATTCTTCAAGAAATCTTTATTTTGTTTGGTTTTATTTATTAAGCTTGTGAAATGTTAATAAGCGATATTTCATACAGTCGTTCAGATATGTATGGTTAAGAACTGTCATAAAATACAAGTAATATTACAAAGATATTAGACAGAATAAATTTTGAGTAGTATTCGGTGATAGTATTCTTCGTTCATCATACCATCAATTTTGCAAAATTCTCCAGTGCCGTCGTAGCTGAAGCCTTTCCATGACAGAGCCACCAACATGCCGCATGACCATAATAGCCGAGTGTAAAATAAAAATTGAGAAAACCCATGAAATCGAAAGATTTGTTTGGTAAATTTAAGAAATATCCTGAAAATTGGATGGAAAATCATCTACAAATTCATCTAAAATTGAAGTCACGAGAAAACATGGATATTTTCCCGCTTTTCTTTGGATCTCTCCGGAATTTCCCACACCTTATATGACTTTTCCTTGCTGATTACCAACTATCCCAACCTGTCGCCATTTTCATCTCCTCACAGACTGTTACCAACTTTAATCGAGTTGTTGATAACATTTTCATGATCTGATTTTCTCGCGGACAAATTGGGCCCCGAAGAGACCAGAAAAATCAGAGAAAATTACGCCTTTGAGTAAAAATCCCGAAAATTGGCGTAGAATAGTAGGAAATGGAAATTGATAAATTAGCCAAGTCGAAAGAAATGGCAAAATTAACAACTTTTTTAGAATATATTTATTGTAATCAATAATTTGAATCCTTTCAGTCACCCCGACCCATCTTACAGCTCACAATTCCCTTAACCCCAATTTTTGGTGAGTTTCAGAGTTTCATTTCGTGCTCTATTTCTGCCATAACGGGACAAATATGACCCATAACTGAATATCTTTCAATTTTGGCCACAACACAAGTCAGATATAACTAAAAAGTGCTTAATGCCAAAATTTGGAAATATTTGGAAAAAGTCTAGAAAATAAAAAAAAACGGTCAGGATTTCAGAAATTCAATTTAAAAATTTAGAATAATTGAAAAAATTAGGGAAAGTCAGTAAAATTAGGGAAAGTAAAGTGCGGGAAAAATAAGAATGATTCGGTAAACAGTCTAATTAAGCAGAAAAGAAGAAACAAAATCGGAAAATTACCGGAAAAATTAAGTAATTCAGGGAGAAGTCTCAGCAAAATTAAATTGATTATTTCCCAGTTATAAATCTGTTTGTAAATCGCCAGAGATTTTTCAATTCCAAATTTTATTAAGCAAAGTTCCTCTAATTTGGCTGAATTTTTTTCCTGGATAGTTGATCATTTTCCATATTTCTAATTTCTAATTATATTCTAATTTTTAATTATAAATGGAAATAAAATATATATATCTAACTCAATCTTGAATTTTCTTGATTTAAACTTGCTTGTTACTGATATTTAGAAAATAATTCTTACATTTGGTAGATTCTTATGTTTAGTATTACAAAAAATGTTGTTCGTTTTACAAAAATATTAATCGAGTTAACAGATGGTACCGCGAGTCAATTGAATCGTTGGATTGGGCCGCAAACGGCCCGCGGGCCGTAGGTTCACCACCTCTGCCGCATGGTACGTGACAATGAATTATTCACTTGACGCAATAACTGGAGCTGTTTTGAATCGATCTCGTTTGCACACATATAAATATGCCTGTCATAAAATTCTATTGATTCTTCGGTCGGGCAGAACGTTTTCGATCAACAAATGCATATCGGTTTATTTAAAGTCATCGCCAAGTCGGTTTTTGAAACTCCAAATCTTTCCATTTCACGATGTGAATAACCTGCTTCATGTAAAATTACAATATGAGCACGATTTTCAGTTGATATTTTTATTTTCTTGCATTTTCTTGCGACCAAATTACAGCTCAGAGCGAAAACACGACAATCACAATGACAAGTGTGAAATAAGCCAATTTACTGTTACTTGACAGCTTATCAGTCTGTTTATCTTCAAAGAGAGTTGAGTTCAAAGATTGTTCACTGAAATTCTAACAGAACTTTGCTCATTATTCGTCGACCAAATACTTTTCCCAGTTAAATGTCCTACAAATAAATTCATTGCTATAAATGACTTCCTGTTCAAAACCTTCCAGATTAGAAGATTTTATGTACTATTATGTTGAATTGTTCAATGCTAGTATAGGAGGGTAGCTAGCTGATTTAGATCAGTGACTGTATCTTGCTCACAATCATCTTCATTTGAATGTAAAACTCTTCGATTGAAGAAAAGAAATAACTTTTAATACAACAAGTTTAGCTATTACTTTATAAATATAATTACACATACACTCATCCAAATCACACATACAAACTCTTAAGAGAAAAAAATTGTAAAATTGTACATGCCATAGTTTTCTTCGTTTGTAGGTTGATAACCTTTTCAAGAATTTCACCGCAAATTAATGTTGTATTGCTGTTGTTGCTTCCAATTGGATTGCGCTTATTTTCCATTATTATAAAAGCATTTTTTTTATTTATGTATAAAATAATACGAAAGAAAATTCCCCATCTCGATGGATTTTATACATACGTTTTTGTGCACATGATAGATTTGAAACCATTCATTACATCGGTCTTGTGATGTTCGTAATAATTAAATGTATATGAAAAAAAAAGTATTTTGACCAAAGCATAATTTATATTCATTTTTATAAAATTTTATTTAGACCATCTTTGCAGAAAAAACCGCTATCGTAGTTCAGTGAGTAGATCACTTGCCATCGAAGGTAGAGAACTCGGCTGCACCAACAACTTGAGATCACTAGACAGATAGATCTTGACGAATATTAATTTTAAATAAAATTAAATTTACCACAATGTAGAATCAGTTTTTGTATCTTTCTTGATGAGACGTTGGTTTGTTTTTTTAAAGCCTTAAATTTGGGGATTCTTGCACGAATGAAAAACAACAATTGAAAGGCAGTTTTTTTCTATTTTGTAACCTTACATTTCCACAACAAACCGTTTCTCAGCTTCGAAAAACAACGATGTTGGTCCACTCCACTCTCCACTCCACTTAAAAATTAAGAGACATATCACTTATAAGTTTACATTAGGAAATGACTGTTTAGGAAAGTCACTATCGGGGGTGTTCATGGGGAACATTCCGGAGTACTGGGGAACTGGGGCACTGGTTTTATTGTCGTTTCGCATGGGAAGGTTGGGAAGTTTGGTTGGGACAATGTCATGTGCATTGAAATTTTCCAAAACTAAAAGTAAATATAAATTGGTTAATAACAAAGTTCTTGTAACTAAAACTTTCTTACACGAAAATACAATAAAGCAGGAAATATTCTCTTTCTGCCATTCCTATGGCATAAATTTCGCATAAATTTATTATTTTCAACATTTTAGGTGTTCTTCATATTCTAGGAAGTTTTGCTTACAGAAAACATCGGTTTTTACAGATTTTTATTAAACCTATATTTATGTCGGCCCTCACGATATTCGTTCAATTTATACGTTCCACCGAATTTGTGTTTTGTATGAAAACGTATAGAGTTTCTGTGACATATTACAACAATTTCGGAATAAAAAAAAATTGCAACATTTCACGGGAAATCGTAGAATTTGATAAAAATCTGTAAATTAGAAGAAAAAAAAAACGTTCCTTGAATCTAAAATACCCCACACATATACGTCGGCCAATTAAGAACAAAATTGGCCCTACTTTTAATGTTGCTATCAAATTTTCAATTTTTGCTATCAGTTTCTAAAATCAATAATTGATAAATTAATCATTTTCAAAACTGTTTCAAAAACTTATTACATAAAAATTGTACTCACCCATAATAACTTCACGATTTTCACCAATCTGGAATGTAACCGAAACTCCACTGTTAACATAAAAGAAAACAACATGTTCATGCGGTTGCGGTCCTTGCGAATGTCGTGGACAATAATTTTGTCGTTCGAAACCGGGACCAAAATGGAAGACTGGTTCAACGGGTGGCCATTGGGCCGCCGCACCAGGCGGTTGCATTTGAATGGGACCAACAATTGGATGCATCGAATGGTGAGCAATGTGACGATGCGGTGGCCCATTTGCATTGGTTGCACCAACCGCTGCATTTGGGACTATGTGAATTGTTGGGGCACCACCATGCTGTTGATGATTGAGATGGTGATGTGATTGTTGCTGTTGTTGTTGGGGCAGTGACATTGGATTATGCGACGATTGATATGGTTGCTGTGGCGTTACAATGGCTGTTGTAGCCATCATTTGTTGTTGAATTAATTGTGGTGGTGCACTCGTCAATTGTGGCTGCTTCTCTATAATTGAAGCCGGTTGGGCTATTGTTGAAATCGATGCACGTGATTGTGGCGCCACTATGGCTACCGTTGCGACAATTGTAGCCGACACATTCGAACCAGTATTACTTGCAGCCGCATTTGCTGTATCTATAATAGGAGCATTGACAACGGGCAACTGAACCATTTCTGTGGTAACTGATGCTGATGTTGTTACGCCAGTCGAACTACTGCTACCACCACCGGAAGCGCCGGCATTTGTAATGGCCGCAGTTAATTCACTAGCCATTTCAATTGGAACAATTTATTATTCCGTTGAGGTTGGAAGTTTGTTAGTTCACCGTATTATACTTATTATTATTATTCTTATTATTATTATTAATATTTTTACTATTGGATGAAGGTGCTTCCACCATCGAATATCGACGTAAAAATTATTTAAGAAAATCTATGTCCAATACAAAAAAACGTTCACTTATTAATTTTAAATTCAATAAATTATTATGTTTAGTTATTCTATTTGTTTATTTAATGCAATATTCTTTAATATATTTGACTAAACGTAAAATTATTTTAAATAAGAGAATTCTACCTATATAATTTAATTGGCTAAATTAAAATTACTATATTATTCTAAATAAACTTTAAAAAATAAACAATAGTATTTCTTACTTGTTATTTAGTGTAACACATATAACTATTATGTATTTAATTAATATTTGACTTACAATAATTTAACAAGCAGACCGTAAATAGAGTTAATAATTTAAGACAAAAAAAATATATTATAATTATTATTATTTCAATAACATAAACATCTAATAATTATGATTTCAATTGTGCATAAATTTACTTATCCTTTTCTAATTTATATTTTTTTTCTTTGCTTAAAATCTAGATTGTCACTGTATATTAGTTGCTCTTGAAACTATAAACTATTGCTCGCATAAACCAATAAGTTTGTTAAAATTGCCAAATACCAGTGTTGTTTAACCTGAAATGAAAATATATGATCAAAGTTAGTAAAACATCTAAAGTAAAAAAAAATTTCTGGAATGAAACATTATTTTCGTTATTAACTTCAATTAATTATATGTACAGTACACTATCAAGCAAAAGTATTCGTAAACTAAATAATGTAGCAAAGCCTTAAGTTTAAAACAGGGATGCACAGCGCCTAACACATACGGGTATTTCATACCCCCATATAAACATTAAAATATTTAAAATTAGCATGAGAATTAGAGAAAACCGGAAGAAGATCATAAAAATCATTAATAATTTTATAGCTTTTTAATTGCAGAATCTAAATAACAATAATATAGCTCACAGAAATATTTGATAAAACTCATATTCCAGATATCAGGACATTTTCAATGTTATATATTTATTTTGTATTACAAATATGGCAATATTAAAATTCAATACGAATAGGGCAAAACGAAATCGGCAAAAGAGTCATTAAAAACCTATAAAAATAATTTTATAAATTTTTCAGATTAAAAAAATAAAATGACGAATAATAAATAGTAAGGCAAAACAATAATTATTAAATTGCTCATACCCTAGGTATCAGGCTACTTTAAATGTTATATTTTATGTTTATATAGTTAATTTATATTATATGTACAGCTTGTATAGCTATTATATGTATAGCCTTGAAACCTAGATGTTTTTTAAATTGGGCGTTTGTGTAACCACAACAATTCTATTTATTCTCCCACGCGAATTTAACGGGAATATAGAAAATATAAAATAGATCGTA
>JANTOP010018905.1:0-13558 GCA_027564815.1 Symmerus nobilis | reverse complement strand
CACATTTTTTCAAAACAATACAGTTGGCTTTTTCTTACGTTAGTACAGTTGGCTCTGTATCTCTTTTACTCGTTTTACTTTCTAGCATCAAAACTAGCCGCAAAAAACACCAGTATCATAATAGCATTAAAGATCACTGTGATCATACCACAAGTAACGTAATCTGGTAAGAATACGTTATTATATAGACATTAAGTTACAACGCTCAAATTAAATTCAAGTCATTCCAGTATATAATTAAATTTTATTCCAAACCGTCAACTAAATAAGTTTGGAGTAATTTTTAATGTACCTTCTACACCACGATAGGACAGGTAGGTCCTTACAACAAAGAAATATAATTAAGGATGAGAACAGGTCTACAGTATCCAGATAGACTCTCCAGATGAATTTTTCCAAATAGATAATTATAAATCGATAATGGGAATAGTTAATGAGCAAGACTAGCTAAATGAGTTAAATGCGTAATAGAAGCTATATCCAGGAAGGAGTACCCTCTAGTCTAGAGGGTACTAATCTGTTAAAAATTAATTTTAGTAAATTTACCCTGAAATGAGCTTCTTGCGTTGCGTGCGACCACAACGGCCCCAAAATACAATTTATCTTCTTTCATCTACTATGAAACTTAATTCAAATTACAATAGATGGAAAGCATATTTTAATCATAGGAAAAAATATCTTGCCACCCTTATATATTCGTACGTGCTTTAGTTTTAATTATAAAAGAATAAACTGATTTTTCTAAAAGAAAGTTAATTAAAATGGTGAAAGTTTAAAGGCAATATAATTTACGAATGTTTTCAATCAATTACCGCACATTGAGATTTTGATTGTATGTCTGTCTGTTTGTTTGTCATATAAATAATGTGGGAATTTACTGTAGGATTTTGCTGATATTTTCTATTGATAAAGTTGCGAATTATTGTTGAATACAATTTCCAGAAATAATAATTTTTTAATTGAGTGAAAATAGAAGTTTCTGCAATCAGCATGATTCCTATTTATTCAATTTTCTTTTAATCTTTCAGAAATACTGAAAGCCATAAATTCTCATAATTTTAATCTGAAAACTTTCAACTTTATTTCGTTCGTATATTTTCTATGAAAAAAAATGGAAAATATGAAATTTCCATTTATAATAATGACACACTGTATGGGGTAGACATCTTACTAAACAATATATAAGTACTTAAAACTCTAATCATAATTCTACCATCAAACCTTATACATTCTCATAAGTATTAAGCATTGCGTGCTTTTATTAGAGAGTTGGGCATTTTCCATTTGTAGTAAATATATAATATTTATTAGTACTTTAAACGATTTTTAGTTATTATAAATAAGCCTATGTTTTGATTTATTTCACTTGAATTTAATATTTAGAAAGTTACTAAATATACCACGGTCCTAAGTTCCTGTAAGTTTCACGATTAACTACTGAACTATTTTTAAAGTTAATCTTTGAAAACTTAAAGTTCGACGTCCTTATAAGTATTATTCCAACAACAAGTATTGAACCATGAATTAACAAGCGGTTTGATTAAAATATAGAGTAAGAACATCTAATTTAACTAATTTATTTTTGAAATGGTTTGTCTACAATTTTTATTAACTTTCTTGTATAATATTTGGAACATTTCTGTGCTCATTTTCATCCTGACAATAGGTACCAATATATAATATTTGTATAGGATAATAAATGTATAAAAACAGATTTTTCTAAAAATAGAAGCATCCCCTGTTTCTGCAAACGTGGTTAATTAAGAATTCCAAAATACTGGAAAATATTCGTTATAAATATTTGAACAGAAAACATTAAGTTATAGTTGAATAAATCGAATAACTAACCGAATATTTAATGAAAATTAAAAAAATTAATGGTATTTGGTAAGGATATTTTATTTACAGATTAATAATATTTTAAAATCCACTAATTTAAACATTATATAGACTTATGTCGAATTCAATTGAACTTCACTGGTGCATACTTTCCATGTGCATCTCTTTCTATCCAATATTATATTTGAACACATTAGGTAAAGATGTGCAACAATGAAGTTCAATCTAATTCGACATTAGAAAGCTCAATTCTTGGTCTTCTATCTACCAGTAATATACCTGCCTGCATATTAATTATTCCATTAAAATATAATTGAAGTATTATTTCATCAAAATAACATTTTCCTCCAAAATAAAATAATTGTAAATTATTTGAATAATAAGGGCCAATAATAACTGGGGAATAATATTTCCTTTCTTATTAGTTTTATGCAGGGCAAATGTATAATATTTGTAAAATTGTTATAGTCAGGAGAATAATATATAATAAAATAAATTATGAACATGCAAACTAAACTATAACCTACATATTAATACGATAGGATAACATTTTTTTATATATAATAATATAATTTAGAAGCAAAACATACCTGTGCTACCTTCTCACCCATATTTGGGGAGTGCCGTGTACCTTGGAAAAATTTTGCCGAGCCATTGTCCTATTCAATAAAGAAAAGGATATTTAGTTAATAATCCGTTAAAAAAACGTACATATTTATTTATACTATGTACTTATTAACGATACAATATTATGTACATTTAAAAAATATATTTAAAAATATAGTAAATAGTTTGGAAGTTTCCATATAATAAATGCCAAAACCGAAATGAAATTAATCATTTTCAGAATAGTGAAACATTTATATCCCAAAAAAGAAAAATAATAATATTTAATTACCTTAATTCTATCTGATCTATGATCTGAAGGCACATTTGATAACGATGAACTACCACGATTCTCATTCGGATGATGGGAATTTTGTCGAAATGAAATGGCTTTGTATTTCTGTAAATCACTTTCGGATGATACGTAAGGAAAGAATTGACGAGATACGTGACCAGAACGTCCTAAATATTTTTTTTTTCGTTGAAAGAAGTTAAGGAAACACAGAAAAGAACATAAAGTCACAGCTATAAGATGCAAGAATTAAATAATAGTTTACACTTATATGATTCTATCAATTTTAATTTATAGAAAGAAGCATTAAATATGATAGGTGTCACATAAATTACACATAAAAACCCATAGAATTGTTTCATATAACGAGCATAATGTAATTTGTATGAATTAAGTATTCTGTGTATGTATATGTCATGCAAAATTAAATTATTCATTTTTTATGTGGAAAAGCCATACAAATAAATAATTGTTAGTTATTATATCAGTTTACATGCCGAAATAAATATTTTTTTGACAGAAATTATCATATTGATATTATTGATCTGGGTGTCAATTATTGAAATATATATAAATTAAACAGAAATACCTATACTTCTGTTTTTAATTCAAATAACGAAAAAAAGCGTTTCATTAGAACCTATACCATTCTACTGGTTCAACTTTTAACTGTAGACATTTTGAAACTACTATCTTATTCCTAAACTGAAGTTTTGGAGCACAATAATCGCAGAACATTCAAATCTATCCTAATTTGGAAGATATGTGGAGTTCAGATCGACTGCCCTTTGCCGCAGTAACTATCGGGAAAACTTAGGGTATGGTTACTGAGATTAACCCTAGAAATATTTTATGTGCAAAAAAGAATTAAATAAAGTTGAAATTATATTGCTTTTTATACTTTCTCTTCTCTAGCATAATATTCAGTTATTTCAGGGATTCTTGAAGAAAAATTTACTTTTTAACTATTTAGGTACCGAATTTTAGATTTTAGATTTAAAATTCGGATTTTAGATTTAATAAAAATCATAACTTCTAAACTTCTAATTCGAATGTTCGCAAATTGAAGAAGGGAATGAAGCAATGAATATTTAAAAAAGGCATTAAACTTAGAAAATTTCAAAAAAGGAAAAAATATTGCGAATAAATTCTTGTGGTATCCTTTTCTGAATTTTTTTTTAAATTTTATTCCAATCCTAATTATTTTCCTGTTGATTAGAGGTATCGCAAACAATAATCAGTTGGGCTCACAATTATTAATTGATCACTACCATATCACTACATACGGTTATGCAAAAGCTTTGATCTTGAATAACTTTCGTCCTATACGCAGTAAAAAATATTTCCTTCGGCACCAATTTTTTGTTTGATATAGTTTATGACCCAACGAAATATCATTCAAATCAAAAATCATGAGTCCAAAAAAATATTTTGTTGAAATTATATGAAACTCATCTATAATAGAAATTATAAATTCTATATCTGTAGGTGGGAAGGAAAGGGCACTATGTCCATTTTTGCAAATTATGAGTTAGCGTTAATATTCCAGCAAAATAAATATTAAAAATTAAACATTTTTGAATTAAGGGGACTTTTTATTTCATAAATGAAAAACAAATACACTTTTAAGTTTTTCAAATGAAACTTCTTTGCGGAGGGTAAACCAAAAATTGTTGTAACGGAAGTTGGTTGGACGTTTGGCTTGCCAGCGTTTAGAATTATTTCTATACCGAGAATAAAGAGGAATGTATTCCATACCGAAAATTAATGTCGGTGCAGTGTGGAGACGCCAAATCCTGAATTCAGTCGTTTCGAAATATGTATGTCAAAACCAGTTAAATTGAGGTAGGAAATGCAGGTGCAGTGTGCAGACGCCAAATACTGCAGACAACATTTTTTCCTGTTACAGGGTGACCCAAAAAAGTCTTTCTTTTGCAGGGTGACCCAATTTTTTTTACAGGGTGACCCAAAATTTCTTTCTTGCAGGGTTACCCAAAAAATTTGTTTACTCAAAAATGTTATTCTCTTTCAGGGTGACCCAAACATTTATTTCTTTTTACCATTTTTTCTCTTGCAGGGTGACTCAAAATGTTATTTCTTACAGGGTGACCCACAATTTGTTTTCTTAAAGCGTGACCCAAAAATTTCTCTCTCTTAGAGGGTGACCCAGAATTTTTTTATCAAAATCCATTTCGACCCAAAAACGAAACACGAATTTAATTAAATTGTCTAAAAGAAGTTTCACTTTAGCAGTGTGGTCTAAGCGCACATGTTTTTCTTTTGTGAACAGACTTATATTTATCGAACTGATTCTTTTTGGGCATTTCTATATCTATAAAACATATGAAGAATATAAACAAAAAATTGTTGTGTATTTTATTGAAAATTTGAAAATTTTCTGAAAATTTGGTTTGGGAATATAAGGTCCCTTTTCCTATGGAACATCACATATATGTGTTTTCTGATTCTTAAATAGATAAAAAGAGGCAAATTATCCATATCTCAGATATTATAGAGGTTTGCTAATTAGGATTATTAATTAGCTAAGCTAAACTAAAACTAAAACTAATTAGGAGTATTTATTAGAATTATTCATAAAAATCATATAATTTTGAAAGGCTTCGATTGAAGATAAGGAAGATATGAATGGTTAATAGAACTATTGGAAAAACCCCCACTTATTTACATACGTACGTTACTTGGACATAGCAAATTACCTAAACACGTTTGTGTTTTTGATTTCAGTAATCTGTCGTCCTCCAATTGAGAAAAATATAGAAGTATCATTTTAGTTCTGATCAGAATTCTACTGATATCTTCTTCTTGCCGGGAAGATGTTTTAGTCGAATTAAACTACGGAACCAAACCCCTATACATCTCTCAATCGTTCTAATTAATGACTTATGTACATGTCTCAAAATGTTCAAATTAGTAAGATCGAATCGCTTTTTTAAGCGTCAATGTTATCTCCGGAATAGTAACATTTTATATGTATATTTCTAAAATAATGAATGGTTAATAGAACTATTGGAAAAACCTCGCACTTTTTCACATGGTACGCTATTCGAAAATTCGCTAAAAGCGATTCGATATAAATAAGGAAGATATCTTCTGCAGATTATCAAAAAAAGTATATATTTCTCGCCATTTTTCTTTGAAAACTGAAAGTACCAATCTGTTTGTACAATCTTAACCTGGGCTAAAAAATGTTTAGATGATGGTCAAATCAATATAGTTGGCAGATATCATAAAATTTATATTCTATATGTTAATACGAGTATATTCTGCCCATTATGTATCTATACTACTATGGCCTAACTAAATACAGCTACGTAGCTCATATTTCTTTACTAAATTCATTTTATCGCTTTCTCTCCAAATTCGCTCTCGATCCAGTTCCAGTTTGCTTCAAAATGTTATAAATATATGTTTCAAACATTATTAGGAAAAAGCCAGATAGTAAGTATTGGTCGAAAATATAACAGTTTGACAGTTATTGGAAAGCTCCTAAACAAAATCATAAGTGACGGTCATGAGATTTGGTGATTGGTAATGATTTCATTGGTGGATTAGTTTAGTAAGCTAATATTAATCAATATAGAACCGCAACATTACGAGAGGCAAATCTAATGTATATAAAAATAATTGTAGAACAAAATTAGGATTGCACTCACTGATTAAGAGCTAGAAACTGGCTTTAATTTTAATTTGTAAATTCCTATAAATCTCGAAATGTTCAGGTTGCCTACTAAGAAGGTTTGCACTAGATTTAGTAAGGAGGTTTGCACTATTTCTTGCTTTTACGAATATCCGGGAATTTTGTCGCACAAGAATATCTTATATAATTCGATATACAAAAATTCATTAGCATAACCTTCTGAGATTCTCCATAATTTCGGATACAGTAATTAAACCACTATTTAATGCAGATACTAAAACTAATGTTGAGATGATACTCATTCTTGTTTTATTAAATTGTAGAAGATGTTATCAACATTTAATAGGAATATACTATAAATAGTTAGTCATTATAAAACTAATATTGTAATATTGTAATCAAGATATGTTATTATTTATCTAATTGTAAGTTAGAACTTTTCGAACTGGATACTCGGTGTGTAATTGCTCGGGTGGTGTAATTATTTAATATGCATATAACGCAGGTAATTCATTCGATTGCACAGTAATTATTTTGCTAAATTTACATATAAATATATAAGATAATGACAAAGAATGTTGTTGGAACTATTTGATGTTCGATTGGAAATGTTGTGTTTTTTGCTAGTAATAATAATATAATTTTATTGACACAATTACAATTCTTGTGATTTGTATGACAATTTTTTAAAAAGTAAGTAAATAATTATATAAAAATGGAACTATTAATTTGTTCTACAATTTCTAATCCTATACAGCATGATATTGTAATTGCACGAATAAATAAATATCAAATAAATATCACCCATAATTATGCGGCTAACTGTAAACATTTATTATTTTGAAATACATTGAAATTGAAATTTCAATTGTCTATTTAAAATATTTATGGTTATACTCATAGCCGCAAAATAATGCCGTAGGTAGTAGAATGGAGTGCGATATAAATTTTAACATAGAAATTAATACATAAATTCTTACAGATCCATAAGTGAAAGTGTCATTTACATTTATTTCGTATATGTGCATAAATTTACTAATTCAATATATTTTTAGGATAGTCTTGAAAATGACCTAAAAACTTACAAAATATGAAATATATTTCAATGTAGTAACATAATTAATTGGATGCACAAGCACAATAAATTCAATTTAAATTTTGCCATATAGTGTTTATGTGTAAATTGTATCATACATTATATAAAAAATATATAGTTTAATTTATTATTTATCATCAAAAATATATATTTAATCTATTTAATAAGAAATATGAGTGTATTAAAATGTAATAAATTATTACAAAAGAAAAAGTTTTAAAATTTTCATCAAGTGAAAAGCATGCAAATTTAAGGAAATTTGTACGAAATGTTTAAGTGAAAAGTTGATGTTTCCTCCTCAAAGTTTCCTTATTTTTAAAAATGTTATTCAATCATTTGTATGATGTACATGAAGCCTTCATATTTCTTTATAAAAATGTACAGAAAATGTGAGCGAATTGTATGTAAATTACTTATATACATATTACGGGAATATATGGAATAAATAGCCAAATGTTATGTTAGGAAAAATAGGAAATATACATCAAATTGCAAAATAGTTTGGACGAGTATATATAAATGAATATATAAAATATTTAATAATTTTCATGTTTTCAAGAATATATGATGCAACTAAATCTTTTCTTAAATTTGTTCTTATATTTCTTACATTTTTATTTTTACCGAAAGAAAGAAACACATTACCTTTCATAAAATCATCAACGGTATGGGCCCGTTTTTCAATAAAACTTTCCCGACGAGTTTTAGCATTTGAATTTATTGAGCTTTCGTTTGCTTGGATTAGTGCTTGCTCCTCATCTAAACAACGACAACACCAAACACATAAAAAATATTTATAACAATCAAATACGAACAATGAAACTTTACAAAATTTCGGGAACATACAATAAGTTAACCAATGAAATTTAATTTAATTTGCATAGAAACTACAGTATTTCCTTAGCATACATAAAGAAGATAATGTTAGCGGTACATAAATTGAAATTTTAATTGTAAACGTTAGACTAGTATAGTAGTACTAGGTAAGGATTAGGTGGTGATCCAAAAATAATTTCTCAATGGCTTGTGCGGGATGATTAAACTGTGCATTATTTATTACAGATTTTAATACGGTACATGCTAAATGAACCAAGAATTCAGTACAAGAACAGTAGAAAAATGTATACTTAAAATTGGAATATTTCACGATAATTAAAAATAAAACTGATAGAATGATAATTATGATTTAAATTATAATATATTATATAATATCATGATATTGAAAAATTTTATAAAAATTGGAGATTTCATGGAACTCGAACAAATTCAATAAAATTAATAAATTAAATAAAAATTGAATACTTCTTGCGAAGTGGAATATTTCCCAGATAATTGGAGAATTTCAAAGAAATCGGAAATTTGTAAATTGAATTTTATTGAAATCTGAAAATTTCAGAGCTATTCTACCATTCTATTCAAATCGGGTATGGAGACATTCCAGATCAAATCAACAGACTCTCTGAACCTCGCCACCATCTCAGATTTTAAAATAAAAAACCAAAATTTAGTTTTTCATTTTTTTAACAATGAACCCATTTCGTGCCCACATTTATATTTGGCCTAGTGTTGGCACACTGGCGTGCAGTTTAATGTGTAGAAAGCGCAAAGCACGCCTGAAATATCAACACTAATTTGTATTGCTACAAATTGTGAACTCAAATTATTTTATTTAATAACTTTGAACGATTTTACTAATTTTTTTTATTATTATTGATTGAATTATAAGGGAGAAAGAGAGGTGGTACAAAGAAATCTCGAAATATGGTCGATGGTTCACCTATTTGTTGATTCTTCCGATCAGTAAATCAAATAAGAATGTATACGCTTTGAAATTTATTTTCCATCCTAATAATTTAAAGTCAGTGAAATTGAAGATTTTCTCAAAAAGCTTAAAGAAAGCTTTTAATAAAAATAAACCAGTCACTTTATTCATTTTCAAATCTATTTTAACTTCCGATAAATAATATTAAATGAAATCGGAAACTTTCGTTAAAAAGCTCTGTGGAAGATTAAAATATCCACAAAAGTTTTAATGCCCTGTTTACCACGCCTATACCCATTTTACCCAAATTGCTATATGTTTCACACTCAAAAAAGCTTCGTTGGTAATCACTGTTTTAATGAATTGAATTGAAGGCAAGTTACCATGAAGGCGTTCATTGCCCTTGTTCGCAATTTCTTGAAAAATTCATCTATCGGTCTGAAATGTTGCGTAAATAAATATATGCTTTCGATGAGCTTTCGAGGAACATTTTTTTTTGAAATTTGAAATTTTATGAAGTGACCGATATCTGGATAGAAAATAGATTTTGAAACGTAAAAAATTAAGTTCGAAACATAAAGTTTTCTTTGAACTTACAAGGGGCTGAGACAGCTCCTAGTGAAAATTACATATTTTATCTACATCTAATGATTCGAAAAAAATTAGATTCCAAAATATATAAAATTACATTTTAATTTTAGGCTTTCGAGATTTTTAAAGCTTTATTTTGGAAAAAATGAAATTTCATTAATGGGCAGTTAGTTACCTGGATAAAAATTAGATTTTTGAACGTAAAAATAAAGTTCGAAACTTAGACCTTGGATAAGCTTTCTGAGAAAATTCCGTATTTCATTTAAATGTGATGGGGATGAAGGGGATGAAAATTCGATCCCAAATTATATTCAGTGAGATTTTAATTTTAAGCTTTCAGTGAGCTTTCAAATTTTTTTTTTGCTTTTTTTAGAATTGTTGAATTTTCGTCAATGGATCATTGTTTGGATAGAAAATAGATTTTAAAACGTAAAAAATATAGTTCGGAAAATAAAGCTTTCTAGGAGCTTTTAAGTTTTTGCAGAGCTTTTGAATGAAATGTTTAGTTTTGTTATATTTATAATTTTCCTCGACTAATATATCGCCTATGCAGAATAAAAAGTCACTGACATTTTCATTTTTTCGAGTCATGATGCTTTCTGTATACATTTTTATCATTAAAAATCCAATATGATTTCAAATTTCATGAAAATCTGAGATGGTGAAGTTAATTTTGACTTAAAATTTTGTTAATTTGATCTAGAATGACTCTATGTATAAGATGAAGCAACGTTATACTTTTTGAGAATAAAACAAGATTTCTTCCTTATATAAAGAAATTCTCTAATTCTTTTTTCAGAGTTTGAGAATCATCCATCATGAAAAATTGTTGAAATGGAATCAGTTCCCATTGTAATCCAGTTTTCGTTAGAATAAATATGAAATGTTATGTCATATCACTTGGACCATAAATAAGCTATGATTTCGAAGGTACGCTTTCAGAAGTTTCAAAATAAACGAAATCCACTTCTTTTATTTTTTATACTTCGCTCAAATTCTCTTGCTTCATTATAGAAGGAATGAAAAAGCATGAGGGAATGAAATTTATCTATTGAATTTAATTTTGAATTTTACTCTAGAAGAGGTAAATAAAACTTTTGCATTAATTAATCTTTTTCCATTATATTCAAAATTTTAACTGTAATATTCGGAAATTAGAGATATTTTTCTATCGGTATGCGGTATGGTAATTATAAAATATTAATCATAATGGGAAAAGCGAGGAAAAAATTGTAAAAAAAATAAAATCAATAGAATTAAAATTAGTAGAACAGGAAGTCCATCAACATAAAGATATATGCTATAATTTAGAAAATTAATAATAAAAAGAAACTTAAGATATAATTAACCTTTTAGCGCTCCATAAAATTGAGGGTTGAATTTATTTAAAGAAAGATTGGCATTCACTCTTGTGTGGAAAAACTTTTTTCCACACATTTTCCAATAAACTTTTATAGCTTTTCCTGTCATGAGTGATAAATGGTGAATACTATATTTTACCTGCGGTTTGGTTACATGCAATTCTAGTCAAGTCTCAAGGAAAATGATTGAATAAAATCAACTCAAACAACCAAGCAATAAAAATACCTATAAAATTCATATAGAAAGCACGGAAAAGCTCTATTTACATTTTCTTTTTCATTTCATTTAGTAGTATTGCCACAAAATATGCAAATAAGAAGGTAAATATTTCCGTTTAGCTAATATATTGATATGTATGAAAACTATAAAAATGGGTTCAAAATTAAAACTTACGTTTCGATTGTGAATCAAAATCAAGACTTTTCGTTTGAGAAAATTCGGATTTTTTTGATACTTCAGGTGGAGGTTTCTAGAAAAAAGGAAAATAAATAAAATGGATGGGGAAAATTCTACATTTCTAATTCAATGTGCTCTCTAGAATTTATTAATAATATTACGATTATTGTAATCTATTCAATTCACCTTTGGTGTTGCTATATTGAGATCATCTAATCGTAATGAATCTTTCAGCCGTTCTTGTTCCACAGTTCTATTGGGTTGCGTACTCGGCGGTAGTAATGGGGTCCAAACTTTACCGGATTCAATTTTTTGTAAAGTTGGTGCACTAAAACATACACTAACACACACATGCCAACAATTTTTTTTTGTAGTTACATAAAAAAATTTATAAATATATTGGGAACTAGGTATATTTAACTTAAAATATCACCAGTTAATTGCTATTTAATTTATTACTTATATACCTTTCTGTTGCTGCTTCCTCTTCTTCTTGTGTTACATCCGATGGCGGCGTTAAATAACCGGCCAATCGAAGTCCTCGATCCCTTAATCCCATACTACCGAATCTTGTTTTAAAGCTAGCACGTGCTCTGTCAACTGGGGTGATAAATCGACAAGTATATACAATTTCATCCGTATCAGTTTGTAAGATAATTTGGGAAGGATGGTAGTAAAATATAATATTAGTAAGTAATTATATAACATAGTTCTTGAACATAATAAACCGATTACGTTGTCATACTATGTCAACTCACATTTACTTAGTCTTGATTCAACTAGTGGCTCAGTTGGTGCTGGATTTGATAAGTCTTCAAAGTTTATTATATACAATGATATATCATCCACATCGGATCGAATTGGTGCTATAACTTCGGAACACAAAAATTTTTGCCCTGTGAAAGAATATATTATCGAATTATGCAAAAATATTTATAATAATTAATTATTTACTATGCAATTGAAAGAATTGATTATATAGCTAGACTATAAACAGAATAAATTACTCAATATAGATACGTCTTCCCTAGCGGAAAAATACAATTTTTTTGCTACAAAACAATAAGTAAGCCGACGGAAATCAATGTGACAATAGAATTGGTAATAGCTAGAAGCTAAATGGACAAAGAGGACATATTATAATAATAATATATCAGTTTGGTCCAATATCCCTAACTATCTATAGGTTCTGAATGAAAAACATTAATGATTGCTTGCGACAAAAGGCAAGGAAACATATCTAGCAGAAATGTGACAATAAAAATGACAATTAATGTCAATGAAATAATTTTGTTCCCCAATTGTGAGCAGAACACTATCAGACAACTTTTTAGAACCCCAGTTTTTTCACAATCAAAGTTGGGTCAATCGGACCACCCTAACACATATACCTATTTCATAGGTTCATGATAAATTATTTGAATATGAACTTTAAGTATGATAAAGTTAAATATTAAGTAAATTTATTTTGAACCATTCTATATTGAATTGAATTTATAAAGTCAAATATTAAATTAATTCGAGCTACCCACATATCAAAAAATAGATGAGATTTAAAATTCAGAAGGTATTTTGATTTGTTGTTTTATGTGAGCTCTAATGTAATCCACATTTTCATCCCGCAAATCCATGTTTTAAAGAATTAAGTAATATCAAACTTATATCAAACAGCAACCCAGAGAAACTCCCCAATTAGAATTTCATCTAAGAGCAAGTTGGATCTAAGCTATCTTTAACGCAAATAGACGGTCCAGTACAGTCTTTAAAATAAAAATAAAAATAAAATCTAACACTAAATCAAATCACATTAAGCTGTTAATGACATTAAGTCCAGGAAAGTAAACATCTACTGGATCCTTGGTCACAGTGGGCATATTGATAATGAGAAAGCAGATGAACTCGCTAGACTGGGCTCAACCTTAAGTAAAGAGCTAGCTGATGTAACTGTGAAAATCC
>JANTOP010018894.1:0-13560 GCA_027564815.1 Symmerus nobilis | reverse complement strand
TTTGAAGCTATTGTTAATAAATAAATATGTTTAGTGTAATTATTATTGAAATTTTTTACATAAATGTTATCTATTGACAGAACAGCTGAATAAAACCAAACTAACCAAAAATTATAAAAATTGGTTGAATAATAACGATTTTTGCCATTTGGGTTGTATGTCTCCTTAAGCTATTATAATTATTAAAATTATTAAAACGCGTACGACAAAATTAAAAATTTGTTAAAAAATGAAAAATAATAAAAACAGGAATATAAATTTTCCAGACGAAAGTAAATCTTATATTAAACGTGATTTTAATCAGAAAGAATAGTGCATTTGGAAATTATGTACTAAATCCTTCTAGGATCTACAATAGATTACCACAACTTAAAGTACATTTAATTTATTGCAAATTTACTCATAATAATAACGTACTTAAAGTATTACATAAGGCACCACACCACTGTAAATTTCGAATTTTATATGGAATATATAATTGTGACTGGTTATTGTACATAAATTGAAATATTAATAAGTTATTAATTCTTTAACAGATAGTGCGCATATTATACTTGGAAATAAACACTAACAATTTTGAAGTACGTCCATCTACGATACACAATACAACCCATAATAAATATTTTATATTTATTAATAATAATAATACAATAGCAAGCGTGCATACTACCATCGATACGAAAAAATTACTAGAAAATTATATAATATTTTCTTGAATTGATTTAGGACATTTGGCAGAGCTGACTAATGAAAATTGCTAATGAATAAAGCTCCCAATGATGAGTGGATTTTCAAAATTATTAAAAACGTTCTAGGTGGCATATTGTCATTTATCAAGTGATTAGAAAGAACGCTTTATATAAATATTATTAAACTTTAATTATTTTTATTCTATCCGGTATATTTATTAAAACTTATTTTCAATATATTCTTTGGTTTGATATTCTCGTAAAAGGTATGATTTACTTATGCTGATGGTATAATTAATTGAATAGGCAAATTATTGTTATAAATATTGTATTTATTATACAATAAATTTATGATCATTTGTCATTAAAATATTAATGGTATTTTAATTAACGAAATTAAGATTTTTAAAAGCGAGCTTTTTTGTAAATGGGCATCTTGTTAATTGGTACTTATACATTTCATGATATTGAAAATATACAAAAAAATAAGCAATATATAGGTTTGACATAATTATGTATATGTATATAGTTAAGATGTTCCTCTTAATTTTCCATCCATTATATTTCTTAAAGTAGATGAAAAATTATGTAAATGTATAATTTACTCATTTCTGAATGATACCAAATTATATTAGTAACAACATCGATATACTTATAATACTGCAATCAAAGTGTATCACTATAATTTTTATTTGTTGGCTCATTAAAATCTTATCTTTATAATTTGTGCTGTGCTTTAAATAGTGTTTCTATATAGTTAGTTAATCATTTACGAATCGTTTGAAGCAAAAAAAAAAAATTCTCGTCATACTATTAACTATATTAATTTTTATTAAAGGCGGTTAGTGTTTCATGTCAATTTTTATTCATTAGATTTTCGTATTATCGAATCATTTAAGTTAATTCTTTTCTCTATAAAAGACTAATAATGAACCACCGAGATATCGGTCAACGTGGTGGCTCTATAATAATCTCATACCCAAAAGGCAATATAGAATGAGCTCCAATAACTCTTATAATAAGAAAATAATACCTACATAATCTATATTGAAAAAGGAAAATATAAAGTTCCATTATAAATGTAGTTAACAACTTAAATCGATCGATTTTACACAAAACTCATTAAGTTCATCAGAACATGGGTGGATATAATTCATATTATAATATTGGTACTCAAGTAATGTGATATATTAGGGTGGTCCTAAAGAATAAAAATTCTGCCATTATGAATTCATTTATTTTATTAATTTAGAAAAGTTCTTAAAGTTTTTGGATTGTAATTCTGAAAGATTATCCATACCTACCGTACTTACACAAAACATAGTATGTGCATTTTCATTGATTTGAGAAAACTTTTGTATTTGTGTTTCTTTATGCATTGCGTCCTTTGCAAATACTAGAAATTAACATGCATTTTTCTCCGCAACTATACAACATAAAAACGATTTCAGTTCCTAAAAGGAAACATAATTTGAGTGAAGAAAATGAATACTTTTACAAAACATAGTACCTAAGTGACCTTACAATGCTTTGTGTAAGAACGGCAGACATACGTAGTATTTTATTTTATATACGTAGTGTTAATATTTTAGTGCACAGTCTGGTGGAATTTGTGAGTTTTACTTTGAAACCTATATGTACGAGACTTGTGAATCAGTTAGAAACAGAGCCAGAATTTACCAGCATACCCACCGAAATCTTGCTAATACTTTTTAAATCTAACCCACAACATGATCATGCTTTATTCAGTATACAATTAAATAAATCGTAAACTAATCAATATAATAGTAATAACATACTATACTAAGGAAGTTCAGGAATTATGGAAATCCCTACAAATTAATATGAGTCACTACTAAAATTGAGTAAATATAATACAGAGTGCCACATATAGATTTTTTAAATAAATCCTGGGGTATCGTCGAATGATTATTGAATAATCAAATATAATAATAATAATAAATAACACCACCGATTTTATTAATATTGGTCGTGCTAAAATCGAAACTCCTTTGTTTATAAAAATCATACTTTGCTCATAATTACATACGAAAATATGAAATTTGTTTGAAATGAACATTGCAACCAATTCTATATACAATGAATCAGCTTATTGCCGATCGTACATTGGATGGGTAGTCCTACAACTTAGCAGCCGTTAGAAT
The DNA here is from genome assembly GCA_027564815.1 of Symmerus nobilis. NCBI lineage: Eukaryota > Metazoa > Arthropoda > Insecta > Diptera > Mycetophilidae > Symmerus > Symmerus nobilis. The sequence continues at coordinate 10,706 of JANTOP010018894.1, read as the reverse complement.
TTGCTCCGAAAGGCGGTTCTACAGTCGGTACAAATTCGTATGACCTATAGTCGTCCATATTGGCACTACGAAGTCGGAGGACTACGTAGCCAGTGGCCAGCCTAAAGCGTTGTTCTAGATGCAATAGGTCGCTATTATCGCTATTATAATACTTAAAGTTTATTAATGAATAATATTATTATAATATAATACTGGGTATTAGATACAATTTTGAAAATGCGGATCGTACGCACCACTCTCATATATACTTTATATTAGATATATTTTATAATATTCCTTATTTTGTAATGAATTGAAATTTGAATGATGTGTATTTAAATAATTTAAACTCGAGAATCGCGCACGAAATGCGATACATAGTGAAAATATTTAAGGGAAAGGAACGGAAAATGCAATAATTTACCTCTTCTTTTAATATTACGTAAATATTATATAAGAAATATATGTGTGATTATCTAGTAAGTGACGCGGTAGCACATTTAAGGAGAGCGCCATCTCAGCATAGGCGTGGTCTATCCCGGTATATACATTTTTTTTCCAAAATCAAAGGATTACCGTCACTTTGATCTTTGCCGACCAACACAGAATAACATGTTTTAATATACGGTCACGGGTATTATAGCTGATTATTCGATTCAAGAAATATCCGACTATATGAACGGAGTCATATAGGTAAGTGAATTCTTATTTTTATTTAATAATCCATACATACAAGATCTATACATATCGATTTTATTAAATCTTCATGCAGTCGTATTATTTTTTTTTATTCAGATGAAAATATTGGAATTACAGAGATGAATGAAAGCTCTCTGTCGGAGGTTTCTTAATGAAACAGTGTTTTATTTCATACTTCGAATAATTTCAAAATTATATTCAACATATTTATTATTTCTTTTATAATTGTATAGTAAATATATATTACTAAGGTAAAATACTACATTTGGTGTTGTTAAGTAATTACTTGATAGATTAATTGATATTCCTTATCAATGATTTCTTATTAATTTGGTCATTATACCAAATGGAAACGAGTGGATAAAGATAACATATATTTAATTTTCGAAGCAGTTTCTCCACACTTTGATATTAATAATGTGGTTCTACTATGGTCGACCACCAATAATTATAATTATAAAAAGTAAGCTATTCTCTTTCTTATATTGAACATTATATAGCTAATTATATTTTATTGATTGATTGGTGGGGGTGTGGTTTCAATAATTCATGATTTACAAATTAGACAAGTTATCGTACACATTCCGACGGCAATTAAATACTGAGCGTTTTAAATTTTGTATTTAGACTTTTCAACATGGAATTACAAGTATGTATATTATTTATACACTAATAAAATTATTGTATAAATAGCGTAGTATGGATATTCCGTATAAGCTTCGAAGTTTTTATTTTAATCTAAAAATCGATCAGAATAATTAGATAAAATTGTTTAACAAAAAATGTATTAACTGTAAACCAGGTAACAGTTTATTAACAAAATATCTGCAATGAATTTATAATATATATTTCCAAATTAAATTATTTCCTATCATTATTTCTTATTTTTACCGAAAATTGTTATTTTGCAAATTATTTAAATCAAAATTTACTCATCGAGTTATATGTAACTTAATATTATTTTCAAACATCATTGACTGAATTATAGACGACGGTATGTATACATACAGTCTAATCCGCTTATAATGGACCCTGAGGGGCCCACAAATTTTGTCCATTATATCCGAACATCAGTTTTTTGTAATTAAACGTAGGAAATGATGCTTTATTTATTGTTTATATACTTAAATAATCTGTAATTTTTGTTTGAGCATTCAAATTTCTTAAATAATTACCAAATCGTCGCTTGTGACCAACCAGTTTCAATTTCAGTAAGTGTACTGAATTTATCATTTAAAGAAAATCCTGTACGTTGCTTATTTAGCATTTGTAAAATATTAATTGCACTTGCACTTAATAAAACACAAAAATATTTTTAATAAATGCAAACATTCCACAAGAATGTTTAATGAACCACAATATAAGAACCAATAAATAAAACCCAATCAGTAATTAAACAAAATCACACGAAACATACAAATTCACACGAAAAACGGCCACTAGAGCGTCCACAAAGGGGCGGTTGTGGATTGAAGAATATTCATTATTCAAAAAAACACAACGGTCGTTAAAACTGTTTAATAATTAAAAAAAATTTATGTTTCAATTTCAGAATATTAGATGGAGAGCGAGCTTTCAAACTTCGCTTATAGTGAACAAACTTACGGATTCCAAAACCGAAATTTCATTATAAGCGGGTCCATTATATCCATTTTAGAAAGCATTGTATTAAATGAATGCTCAGCCGGGACCTAGAAAATTCTTCGTTTCCGAAAGCGAGTTTCCATTATAACCGGGTCCATTATAAGTGGATTACACTGTATTTTCATAATTTATTTCTCCACCAAATATAGATAATATATCATAAATATAATAGCTCTTCTATAATAACAAGAAGATTTACCTTCTATTATATATGTGTACCTAATCTGAAAGAAAGTTGAGTATATTTTATATCAATATGTACCATTGTATGACAGTATACACCAATTATAATATTATAATTGTAAATCATTAAACATCATCTATGTAATATTATTTACATATATGCCATCAAATGTGATCGTGACAGAGAAAAGGGCCCTTATCTTCACCAACCACTTTTTCAGGAAAAGCAAAAATGTGAGTTTGGGTCCAATTTTGGCGTTTTTAGATTAACGTTGGTAACTCTACTCAGGGATCTAATCTTCCGATTTCAAGTTCTTTCAGATTGATTTGAAGCCTAGAAATATAAAAAAAAATCATTTTTCTAGACCTCCTCTCATATATCTTCTTGCAATTTTCAAACTTTAAACAGCTGTAACTCAAAACTACATTTTTTTCTTTTAAATATTCAAATATTCATAACTAAGTCAATATTTGGAATTTTTGAGCGGCACAAAGTGCATTTTGTTCATTTGTTTCTCTAGAAACAGCAAAAAATATTAACTCGGGTTTAACCTTGGTGAAGATAAGGGCCCTTTTCCCTGTCACGATCACAAATACTAAATTCAGATCCGTATTATTTAAGTAAATTTTCACAATACAATTACATGTCACATACATATGAGTTACCAATATGCGTATAATAGGTAGGTACTCTAATCTTAATATTAAGGATGACTTCAAATCTTATTAATATTATATGTATATACAATGTGATTCATATTGTATGTGCGGAAGTACCTAATACATACCAAGGAATTGGACGAAAGAGATGAAAAGGTAAGTATATAACTACACCGATGCTTAAAATCTAATTGCTTATTGAGATTTTTTTTTTTAAAAAACCAAACCAAACAGTATGTATCAGTGGCGTGCGGCCAACATCTCCAAAAGGTGTGCAGAATGTTATGACTTTTTTCTGTTCATGCCGAATATTTTCTTCAGTCGAAAAAAAATGTAAAAAATGCAGAAAGTTTCGTTGATAGTTAGGTAAAAATACAAAACTTATATGCTACCAGAAAGCTTTATTTTCCTAACATTATTTTTACGTTACAAAATCTATTTTCTACTCAGATAACGAACCTTTAACAAAATTTCAAATTCTCAAAAAAAAAAAGATTCAAAAATCTCGCAAGCTTAAAGCTTAAAAGTTTAAAATTAAAATTTGATTCTATATAATTTGGAATCAATTTTCTATGTGATTTATAAAATTTAAAGAAGTATGGAATATTCGCAGAAACCTTATCCAAACTTATCGTTTCGTAAGTTTCGAACTTACTTTTTCCCTGTTAAAAATCTATTTTTTATCCAGATAACGATTTTTTAACAAAATTTCAACTTTTTCCAGAAAAAAAGCTTTAAAAAATCTCGAAAGCTTATTGAAAGCTTAAAATTAAATGGCATTTTTTATAATTTTGATTATAATTTTTATTAGATTCATTAAATTTAGATAAAATATGAAATTTTCGAAAGGTCTTTCGCAATCCATTGTAAGCTCAAAGAAAGCTCTACTACCAGTACTACTATTTTTAAAGTTTTAAAATCTACCTTCTACATATGTCCAAATCTTCTCACGAAATTTCAAATTTTCCCAAAAAAAAGTGCTTCAAAAATCTCGATAGCTCATTGAAAGCATATATTTTACACAATTTCGGACCGATAGATGAATTGTTGAAGAAACAAGGCCAACAAGGACTATGAATATTTTCATAATTTGCTATAATTATTTTATTTATCTATAATTATTTATATTATTATATTTGCATAATCGCTGGGATAGAAAATAGATGTTAAAGCGTATAAATTTGAAAACGAAATGTAAAAATGTTTTCCAATTAAAGACCACAGGGGAAAAACAAGGAATATCACAAAATATCAATTCCGAGGAGATGTGCTTATCATATTGTATAGACATTTTTCCACTAAATGGCGTTCTTAACTCAATTTTTTGTGACATTCCTTGTTTTTCCCTTGTATAGTCTTCAATTATTAATTTTTCGCGGAATTTTTTTAAAGAAAATTACGGATTTCACTTAAATTTAATTTTTGGAAGTTAATTAGATTCCATACTGCCTAAACTAATAATTTAATTAAAAGCTTTCGATGAGCTTTTGGAACTTTCTTTAAGTTTTTTAAGATAATCTCCAAGTTCACTGATTTTAAATTATTAGGATGGAAAATAAATTTCAAAACATATAAACTCTTATTCGATACGATACCTCCGCATCGATGGAGATTATAGGTCTTAGAAGAAAGACTTCAAGGACCACATATCTTTCATTTATCGGAAGAATCCACAAATAGGTGGTCCATCTCTTCCGCCTCATAATTCAATCTAAAGTTGATAAAAAATTAGTAAAATGATTCAAAGTTATTAAGCAAAATAATTTGAGTTAGCAATTTCCAGCAAAAAAATTTGTTACAATTTTGTTGATATTCCAGGTGTGCTCTGCACCTTCTCCACGTTATACTGCACGCGAATGGTATGTATGATAATTTAATTTAGTCCTATTTAGCTTATTGAGATTATTTAAATTTTCTAGATTTTTTCTAATAAATTTAGACAGCATACAATTTAAAAGTAGGGAAATAGCTGGATAACGTCATTACTGTGACTGATTAATTTCATTAGGTGGCTTGCGATAGAGAAAATGAAGCTAAACAGTAGCTATACAATAGAGTCGCTACAATAGAATCTTTCTTCTCAATTTTCCAGAGTCAGAGTCCGAAACGAAAAATTGTTGTAATTAATGCTTCAGGTAAACTACGACCAAATATAAAATAAACTGTAAATGTAAAATTTTGAACTGTTGACTAATCATAGGACTCAGTATTTAACTATATATTCCAGATTTGCCAAGAATTGTTAGTACTCGTTCAGTCAGTTTTCTACTAAATACTTCAGTAAGCAGTAGGGGTTTAATAATAGGGTATTTTCCTTATATAAGGTATACTGCAACCCGTAAAGTTATTGTTATATTTTGATAATAATAATCAATAATGTGTTTGGTCGATACTAAAATGGTTTAACCTATACGTTATGATGGATATAGACAATGGCGTGTGCGTGCGTAATTATTTAACAAGAATATATCATTAATGAATGAGCAAGGTAAACAATATATCGAATTACAATTCTAAAACGTCTCGTTAGTGTAATCAATATGCACAAAGGGTAGAAGTAATAAGATTCATACATGATTGATTTAGTGGATAAATATTCTTATATTTAGTAGTAAATATTCTTATTAACTAAGATCGTACAGAAATATTAAAAGACATTAATAAAAATGTCTTCCTGATCTACTAATGTGCATATTTAATTAAATATTATGGTCTAACATTATAATTTCATATTTATTAGTTAACATTTATTTCATATTTTGTTAATTTTTCCGGCAAAATAGTTTCTCGAATTACGGACCGCACCAATTTCCTAAAAATAGTATTGGAAAATAAATTTCAAATGAACGGACAATAATTACCGAACAATAATTTTCTCAATTGAATTGAAAATTAATTTATCAATTTAAAATTTGTTTGTAAAAGGTTTGTATAATTATTTTTTCTACCTTTTACAAAACCATTTTATATTTAATTTGTGGAATAATGATCATCCTATCCCAGCAAACTAAAGGTATTAATATAAGTAGACCCGTTTATTTTTATATTTGCGTATAACAATGGACGAATTTTCTTGAATATTTTCGTTTGAAAATTGATTCGTTGCACTAAACAAAATATTCGATTGTGTTAGTTTTTAAAACGGTTTTTTAGAAGAGATGAAACTTAAATAAGAAACTAAAATATTTATATTATTGGTTGAATTGATCACAATAACCAACCATTCAAAACTATATTAGATTACAATTAAGCTAATATAATATTAACATTTATTTTCGTTTCAGCGGTTGTAGTCAATCACTAGTGTGGTAGGTATTATAATAATATAACTATTTATGTATCTATTTTATAATAGTCTCTACAGAGTAATTACGTGAAAAATGAATATAAAAATAGAAAAAATTAGATAAATAAGAGTATGGTTCTGTAAATCTATGTGATGTGGTCAGACTAATTTGAAAAAAAAATTTGGTAAAAGCGCGAGGGCAGGAAATTGAACCTTCGAAGCAGAACCATGAATAAATGTGTGGCCACGTTATGTATCTATTTCCTATATTGATATTACCAATCACAATTTTCGTATAATAAATTTTTTAAAGCATAATAAATTACTTATTGGATAAATAGAGAAATTAAAAAAGAAAATACAACAAGATATAAAAAGAGGGGTTGTTGAAATCGTTTAGTATGAATGATCTATTCAATGTCCAACAAATAGTGCATTTGGTTCATTAAAATTTTCAGCTAATTTTTGGGGAAGTTAGATTTTAAAATGTTCTGCAGGCATGTCGCTATTTTGAGACTGAACTAGATATAGTAAACTGGACAGTTTATAAGACTTTTGCCTCTCGAAAATGCAAAAATTCTTATAATAACCGTAGGTGATTTTACATCTTCTTTGGCTTATATTTGAAGATCTATAGATCTATTTTACAACAGTATATTAAACATTGAACGAATGCGTATTCTATAAATATATATAGGCAATAAGTATGTATTTGTATAAAGTATATGAGTCTGTCCACGACCAAGTATACCTGAGAGAAAAAAATCACTTTGCCCAATTTAGATGTTATATATGAAGTGTCACAAGTGGCAATGGTCACAAATGGTAACAGTAAAGTAACCTTTTATTACCCATTTGTAATTAATTATAACTCTTGTTTCAATCATTTAATATTTTTTTGGTCATAGATTGGTTATATTTATATTAACCATTATCATATTTAAGGTCGGTCGTAAGGTACGGTCATATTTAAGGAGGTAACCGATGAAATATTGACAAAAAATCATTCATTTTTCTTTTTTAGTTTAGTTGCTAATATTTAGTCTTATGAATAAAATCCCTTTGGATTTTTTTCTCTACCTGTTGCAGGAAGCCCAAAAACTGTGGAGCCGTTAAAAAAGTACCTTTTGGGAAACGCCCTCTGTGCAGTGGTCAAGATGTATTAAAAATGCAAAATATATTTTTTTTATATTCTTCATAATATGTTTTATAAAATGCCCGAAAAGAATCAGTTCAATAAATAAAAAAAAAACATTAAAAAGTGTATTTTGTTTTCAATTATGAAACGAAAAGTCCCCTTAAAGCAAACACTCATTTATTAAATTATAGTTTAATTATACCAATTAATAATAAAATATCGAACCTTCAACTGTAGTAATCTAAAGTCAATATTTAATTGAAATTACTCCATGTATTGAAAAACTATTTGCACTTCGAAAGGCAATGCGAAGAATATTTTTGAATGTGGTTAAGTTTTCTAATGACATTAGCCATTGCCAAATTTTTATATTGTTGACAACTAAAAAAACAAGGCTTCCGTGAACCGCTGAATATTCATAGTGCTCGAGTTCTTTAACCAAAAAGTTCGAACCGGAAACTCTAAAAATTAATGGAAGAGTTCGAGCTTTCCGACTCGAGCTGGCTCGAACTAGCAACTCTATTAAGCATACGTGACATGTTAATTTTTCAATCACTCATGCCAAATAAAATTCTAAAAATTAATAACTTGGCCTATGACGTTCAATGGCTACCTGGCGTCATCGTAATACTAGATGGCCAATTGTGCTGGATCAAGTTCATCAATAATGTCAGCAGGATCAAGGATCAATTGTGCAGGATCAAGGATGTCAGAAAGTCCCGACAGATTTAGCCTACCAAGAATGAGTTTGATTTGATTGACTTCAACTCAATTCTTTCCACCATTAAGAGCCATCCTGAAGTCATATCGTGCACAGGCCGTTCAATACATTGTTCAATAGATTGCCAGCTGAAGAGTACATTCGATTAAGTGACCTTTACATTAAAATCTAGGCTCTTACTGTCTTGTATATATTAAAAAATCATTTATATCTTTTGGCACAAGTGGTGACTTCACAAGCGGTAACGTGTTTTTTCTTCCTTAAATGGCTATTACAAATTATTAACACTATTATATCTTGTGAGAATAATTAATAAATACTTAATTATATTTAAATGCGAGAACAAAATATTCCATGATATTATAATTTGTAAGAATTTGTTAATAAACCGTTTTAAAAAAAATACATGTTTTATGTGAGCTCCTTCCTCGCCACAAGTCTTAACGCTCTCTCAACATAATTTTGGGCTATTATTTCTCAATTAAATGTGATGGAAAGTAACAATTTATTAACTCAGAACATCTATCTTTAACATATTAAAAAATTAAGATTCTAGATCAATTAGTTAACAAGTTGAGAGCATTTAAAGTTGGAATTGTTTGCAAATTGTCACAACTGGTAACATGAACAGACCCATATCTCATATTTTTCTCAGTTGATAATTATATTGGCTTGCAATAATCCTTGTTAAACATTAATGTTATGGTATAAATTTCTATCTTATAGAATCGATAAAATGTTATGAATTATTCTAGTTGCATTCATTTTGTGCCTGTCAATTAGTGCACCTCGTAAATATTAATAATAAAAAATTTTGAAGTTTGTATACATCGTATTTTTAAACTGATATTATTAATAGAAATAGCAAAATAAAGTATATACATAGTTAACTGCCTATTTAATGTATTATATTATTATAATTTTTTGCATGTAAAACGCAACAAAAAACTAAACTGAAAACGTAGTTACTAAATAAAAATAGTCTTGTTAACTTATAAATTTAAATTTATAATTTCTAATCACCTCTAATTTACTTTTTACTTCTTTGTCGTGGAATAATTTTTTTTCTATATACTCCACCCGATATTTCTTATTAAATATTATAATAATAATATAAAGTATGCACAATTGGCGTAATGGGAATGAGTTATATAATTATGTAACACTGTTATGGGTTTAGTAATTAAAATTAATTACCATTCATACCCGGTTTGTAGTATGATAATTTTTGCCTATAGTTGCGTGTGAAAAAGCCATAATATTGAAAAAACTGATGGCTCTTGTTATTTACATGTTTATAATTACAGCCGTATTTGCTCTTGTTTAACGTTTATAATTTTATGAGAATAAGATTCTAAATTACCGTGGTTAGAAATATTTACTGAAATTTCAGATGAAAAAGATATTTAAGATTGGTTTACATTACGTCCATATAATTTCTATACACGTCTTTAGTGTATGTCTATAGTGATTGCAAATAATCGTGATCTGAAATAATCGATTAATCGATTGATAATCGATTATTCGGATTTTCCTTACAAAAAGACAAATAAAGTATCTATTTTCCAAACTTTTTTTATTAACTGTTCCAGTTCACTTCCCCAGCACTACTCCTCATTAATCAGGAAGATTATAAAAATATAAGCAGGCAATAACGAAACCATAATTTAGGACTCTATAGCTACAAAAATTAAAGGGAGTTCCACATAGGTTTACAGTCGCTGTCATGAAGGCAGGATTTACTACAATTAAAAATTTATTTCCTCAAAATAATCATTAACAACAGTATCCCGAAATTATTGCCAGTCATATTGGATTTATGTTAGGTCTGCCTGCCCAGAATTTCAGGCATCTAGGTGCAGTGGTGATAGTGATAGTGTCCATGTGCCAAAAATCGAAAATTTCAATAGTTGTCTTTTTCATTGGCTACAATCATACTTCCGCCTCAGATCTACAATTTAAAATGATTCTTGGTAATTAGGGTGGATCAGTTATGATGAGAATCATAATTAAAATCTCCATGTAAATTTCCTCGACCGATTTCTGAATTAAGCATATCACGAACTTCTGAAACAAAGTGTAAGAAAATTAATTGGAATGCAATTGTAGATTCTAAGAGATGCTGAAATTGCTTTTTCAGATTCAACGCTGATTGGCGCAACTGATGATTTTAAGTCTTTATTTGGGTTATTCAGGTTCCCACATTTTTCCCGTCTGTACTTTTCGCGTACCTACTAGGGTGCGGAATCAGTGGTTGGCCACCTTAAGGATAAATGAAAATATATTATTCAGTAATAATGTCCAAGAGATATTCCCGAATTTAATATATTGTGACTTAATTAGCAAATTTAATGTATTTTCATTGTATATAACTTAGTCGTTGCTACAATTAATGA
>JANTOP010018893.1:0-55320 GCA_027564815.1 Symmerus nobilis | reverse complement strand
TCGATCAAAAATCGTTCGATTTTATTGAATTTTTTTCAAGTCGATTTTTAATATTATTTTAAAAACTTTAATTGTGAATAATGCCCCTGACCTACATAAGGTGATGGATGAAAATGTATTTTATATTTTCCGGAAAATTTTGACAATCTTCAAAAAAGTTCCCATTTTTGATAGGTACACCCTCTATCTACCCCCTAAAATCAGGGGATGACTTTAATGGAAAAATTTGTTCCATAATTTCTTTATTTGACCCTTAGATGTGTTTTTACCTAACCAGATCTTCCGGTTCCCGAAGAAAATTTCCCGGAAAATAAAGTTATCCACAAGACTATCATACTCAAAACGTGCCAACTCTTTTTATAATACGGTATTTCCGTATTCAAAAAATTATCGGTATTCCGGCATACCGGTATTGTATTCCCTAATCTCTACGACTATAGAAACTCTTAGGCAGCGTAATATATGGAAAAATGTGTCTCTATTCTCGCTTTAAACTCTGGTCACTTCTATCATTTAATCTAATTTTCTAATGAGCAAATTTGATCAAATTAGAGACCGAAATTGATCGCCAAGTACAGAAAAATTCTGAAGGCATATTTATGGACTTAACTTTAGAAGAAATTTGTCAAGAAAAATCAGCATCTTAAGGATGCTTGACAATGATTAATTAGCCAAATTCAAAAGTTTTTCTCATTATTTATGAAAGGCCAAAAATCAATAGAAATATTTTCCTAATTAATTTATTTTTATTACTTTCGATCATCAAGAATTCGTTCCAATTCAAGCGTTGATGTGCCTAAATTGTCCTAGAAATATTTCGAGAGGGGAAGGGATTTCGGTCAGATTTTTTAAATAAATTTTGCGTCTGCTAGAAAAACTCTTGAAAGTAAATTAAAAATAATTCAAAAAGTACATTTTGGTCAATTTTGGATGTTAACAAATTTTAGGCCGAACAACCTTCATAATGGGGTAGTTGTTTCCCGAACATCTTCGAATTTTTACCGGACCAATTCGACATTCTAAATTTTTCCAGAAAATATCCGACTTCTCTGAGCATTCTCGATCTCTTCCCAACCATTCCCAATTTTTTTCATCAAACACATATAATTTTTCCGACCATTTTCAACATTTTTCTAAATATCTTGGATTATTCCCGATCATTTCCGATCTTTCTAAAATAGTCTCGACTTTACCCGAACAACAGCTAGGGTAAAAGTCGGAGAAAGGGGATGAGACTTTGGCTAAGTCAGGAAAATTGATTAAAAGCAAAGAAAAGTCGAGGCATAGTCCGCAAGAACTCAGGCAAATTCAAGAAAATGTGGAAAAAATCCTAAAAATTCAGAAAATGTCTAAGCCTTACCTACCTATTTTTCGTAGTTAGCTAGAACGATCAGGCGGTAGTTACCGCTGGAAATGGTAACCAATGTCTTGAACTACTAGGAAATGTAGCAATAAAAATAAAAATTCAGATAAATTGACGAAAATTATTTGAGATTAAATGGAAAATGTCTTAAAAATATCAGAAAAGTCAGGAGAATTCAGGTGAACAATTAAAAGAAGTCTTAATTATCTAGCAGGGTCTTCTTTCATTCAAGATCAACGTCTGAAAATTATGGGAAAATTTGCGACCAAAATTATTCGATTTTATTTGAGTTTTTACAATTCAATTTTCAACGTGATTTTTAACATATAAGTTCTGAGGGGACCCCCTAACCTTAAGGTATTGGTAGATGATCCAAGTTATCCCCTATTCGAATCAATATCGAAATTTTCTAATTTAAAATCTTCTGGAAAATTACAATCATTTTCCTGAAAAGTACCTGATTTTTTTTTTAAATCGATCCCCCTAAAATCAGGGGGTCAATTTTTTCAAATAATTTGTTTTACAATTTCCTCACTGTACCCTTTGGTTCAAATCGGCAAAATCAGATTTTCGATTACGTAAAGAGACCAATTTTTCCAAGAGACCAATTTTTCGGCAAAATAAAACAAATTTCCTGATAAAGTTGTGGAAAGTCGGACGATAATCATAGAAAAAGTCTGGTAAAGTCTGAAAACAGTCAAGTAGAATTTGAAAAAGTAATGGAAATGGAAATTTGAAACGACTGCGATTGAAAAAAATGCGGAACTAGTCGGTAAATGTCTGGAGGAGGTTTTACGACTTCTCCGATTTTTTTTCGTACTTCTCCCGATTTTTATAATTTTTTTTTCTTCGAGCTTCTCTACTTTTCCTGCCTTTTTCAAATATTTGATTCCTTTATTTTTTATATTCCGTTTTTTCCTAAATACATATAAGGGAATTTTCCAACTTTCTTCTGGCTTCGAATTATTCGAACCATTTGCCCAGACTATTCTGACATTTCCAGACTAATTCTCGGATATCCTAGTTTTCTAGGCGTCTGCCTAACATTTCTGAACATCGTCTAATTTACTCGTGATATTTTCAGTCTTTCTCTCCAGTTTTCCAGCCATTTTACGTCCGTACTTTTCCTAACTTCTCCTGTGTTCAATTCAAAAATTGATAGATGGTTTATCTTTAAAAAAATGATAAATTTCTTCGAATCCAAGAAAATGTAATGATGCAGGAAATTGACAAATTAGTTGAGAAAAAATGGAAAAATATCAAAACTAAACATTTCGTACAAAAGCTCTGAAAAAACTTAAAAGCTCCCAGAAAGCTTTATTTTCCAAACTTTATCTTATACATTTTAAATTCAATTTTCTATCCAAATAACGATCCTTTAACGAAATTTCAAATTTTCACAAGAAAAGAATCAAAAAGCACAAAAGCTTATTGAAAGCTTAAAATTAAAATTTCATTTTTTTAAATTTGGAATTGAATTTATATCGGATTCATTAAATTTAAATGAAATGTAGATTTTTTGCAGAAAGCTTACTCAAACTATTAAAAGCGCAGCGAAAGCTTTAGGTTTAGGACTAAATTTTTTAAGATTTAAAATCTATTTTCTATCCAGATAACGATCCTTTAACAAAATATCAACTTTTTCTAAAATAAAAATTATAAAATCTGGAAAGCTCATTGAAAGCTTAAAATTAAAATGTCATTTTATATAATTTAAAATCTAATTTTCATTCGATTCATTAAATTTAGATGAAATATGAAATTTTCGCTTAAAGCTTTCTCAATTCATTGTAAGCTCAAAGAAAGCTCTAAGTTTCGACCTTAACTTTTTACTTCCTAAAATCTCTTTCTATCCGGATGACGAACCAATAACAAATTTCGAAATTTTCAAAATCTAATTTTTATTCAAATAATTATATAATTTTAATAAATGCTGAAATTTTGTCATAAAAGCTTCGATAAAGCTTAAAAGCTCAAGGAATGCATTGGTTTGGGGACATAATTTTACTCCTTTTAAACATATATTTTCCATCCAAATAATTTAACTGCGACGAAAATGAAGATATTCCCAAGAAAGCTGCGCATAAACTTAAAAGCTCAGCGAAAGCTTTACGATTTGAATAGAATTTTTTTCGTTTCAAATCTAATTTTTATTCTAGCAATTAAATTTTAATAAGTTCTGAAATTTTCCCACAAAAGCTCCACTAAAGCTTAGAAGCACCAAGAATTCCTTGGGTTCAGGACATAATTTTATTTCTATTTACACCTAATTTTCCATTCTAATAATATAACTGGGAAGAAAATCAAAATGTTACGAAGAAAGCTCCAAATAAACTTAAAAGCTCAGCGAAAGCTTTACGTTTTGGATACACTTTTATATTCGTTTTGAAATCTATTTTTTATGGGAATAATTAAATTTTAATAAATTTGGAAACGCATCTACATAGCTGATTGAAGTGGTACGATTAAACTCTGTATTGAAGTTGGTTGTATTAAAAAAACATTTGAACGCATTCATGTGTCCCAATATATCCAAAATTGGTTTATTAACTATCAGAATTCGGGCCCTAAGAATTCACGGATCTAGGTCTGAAATGTTGAAAGGAAGACGCAGCCCTGTCTGTATACTCTTTCTAAGTATAAATACTTCTCCTCTCATAATGCATGAATTTTAAGTATACTTTACTGAAATGCGAAATCATAAGTAATATAATCCCAAATCCCTATCATTCCAGGATTTTTTGCGGCCATTTCCGACCGTATATTTTGACAGATCTTGTACAGATAATACGTTGATCAGTTGGAATCTGTTATCAAAAACTCAACTCAACAAGTAATAAATCTCCCTGAACAGTTCTAAGAATATGATGCTCTGGCTTCTAGGGAGGCTAATATAAATATTTTTCTAATTTTCATTAAATTCTCTTTTTCTCATAAATGACATACCCTGAAAATTCTATAGAATAACAAAAGAACTATCGCAAAATTTTCGGAATTTTTCAGGGATTTTTTGAAATTTTACATGTTTGAAAACTGTCTAGAAATCGCTAGAAATATTCTAGGTATATTGGTCAAAATTACCCAAAATTGAAAGGAATATTAGTGGTATCACATCTGGGATATTCAGGAGGGAAATCGAATTTTTCTTTCAAAGATTATAGCTGCTAATTAATATTTTTCCAAAGTATCTTAATATCTATTGGTGAAAATGAGTAAAAATCGGGAAAATCATTTAAACTATTTAAAGATTAATGAAATCTAGAATATCTCGAAAAAAAATTTGAGAAAATTAGTCAGAAAAGGTAAGAAAAAATTCGTAAAACTTAGAGCAAGTAGGGAATAGCCGGAAAAAGTTGAAGAAAATTTGAAAAAAATTACAAAATATTCGAGACATAAGTATTTCTAAGACTAAATCAGGACATTTTATAAAAAACTTAACTAAATTAAATTGAAATTAAATTGAAGAATTATATTCTATTGCTCTAATATAGACAATTTCGGATTAATTCAGACAGTTGAAGAAGAATACCATAGATTGGGTTAATTAGAATCTGAAATTGTTAAATGATTAATGATGAAAAGAGAGTAAATTCTTTAAAAAAATTCGAGCCGATTGGGAATTTCCAAAATTTCTATGAATTAATTTTAAATGATAAATTCCCTGAATTAAAAAATTCCATCTAACAATTATTTTCTATTTAATTCCTTTCAAATTAATTAATTATCATTTAATCTAATGCTGATTTTTTCTCCTTTCTTCTTCTTGAACCAAGAAAGAAAAAAAAAACGATTAATTGGCCAAAAAATTACAATTTACAATGGTGACCCAAAAATTTCAATCAAAAATCTCTCATGACCCAGATAGGCATTTTTAACTGTCTAAAATCGAGAAACCCACACTGCTCTAAGATTATAACAAAGGAAAATCCGAGAATAAAAAACAAAAAAAAATGTTTATGAGTTCGGTCTCATTTCAGACAAAATTAAAACAGATGGAAAAGTGCCGAATTTTCGGTCAGAAATGATATCAAGGATAACATTTCTGGATCGAGTTCGCACATCCATCCCTGAATCAATTTTTCCCTGTATTTATCATGAAATTAATTCGAATCATTAATTTTCCATCTCAAAATCAATCAATTGGATGGGACATCGAATGGGATGTCTTTTGGGGGGTCGGTGTACTTAAATCAGGACATCTTAAAAATTAGATCGCAGGAGATAAAAGGCCCACCCACCAATTCGACACTGCCGACATGACATTGACGCTTTTATTGCGTATTTTAAAATTTATACTAAAAGATAATTAATTACGAAAAAAAAATAATATATAAAGTTTTTTGCACCTATATGTACAAGGGTTGGTGGAAAAGTATCTCATTTAAATACGCACGTGCGGTTTTTTTGAGAAATTCTTCCAGTTCAGCATAATTAGATATTAAATATTAAAGCTTTAAGTTTTGAATATAGTTTTATTCCCTCTTAAAACTAATTTTTGCCTGAATAAACGAATTTTAATGAAATCTGAAATCTTCGTACGAAAGCTCCATGAAAGCTTGAAAATTCAAAGAATATTTTGAGTTAGGGACAAAATTTTATTCGTATTGACACCTATTTTCCAATAAAAAAATCTAACTGTGGCGAAAATCAAAATATTATGAGGAAAGCTCCACATAAACTTTAAAGCTCAGCGATAGCTCTTAGTGAGGAAAAAAAATTTATTCATTTTCAAATTTAATTTGTATTTGAAAAATTAAATTTTAATGAATTCTGATTTTCACCCATAAAAGCTCTACGAAAACTTAAAAGCTCGAAGAATTCTTTTGGTTCGGGACATAATTTTATTCCTATTAATTCTTATTTTCCATTCAAATAATCTAACTATAACGAAAATCACGATGATATGAAGAAAGCTCTGCATAAAGTTTAAAGCTCAGAGAAATTTTGAATATTTTTTTAAAATATTTTACGTCCTGTAACTACTTTAAAGTTAAATTAGAAAATGTCCGTTTAGGATTAAAAATTATTATTAACATCCCTGGAAACTATAACTCAGCAAAAAAAATCCATCAAGGATGTTATCAGGGGCTACTGAAGAAAAATTGCCAGGATATGAGAATGCATTACATAAATCTTTTATTCAACATTTCTTAATTTTACTTCGAACTTAGTTTGATAAAATTTCTGGAATTTTCCCCCAATTTATCTGTACTTTGGCATATTGTTCACGACTTTTGCCAAATTTCAGAATTTGCCAGAATTTTCATCAATTTGGGTCAATTTTTCCGAATTTTCTGAACGTTTATCGATTTCTTCCCCCTTGCCCTCCCTCCCTTCAATGTCCCAGAATTTTCCCGATTTTCCCCTAAATATCAGAGCTTCTAAGAACTTGAAATCTCGAAATTCAAGTTAAAAGCTCTATTATTCAGAAAGTGCATTAGAGATATTGTTGCAAAATGGAAAATATTGATGGATAAAGTCTCTTTCAGGCATTCTTTAGGGAATCCCCAGTAAACCTTAACTTTGAAGAGGTTTGATTATAGGAAACGCAAGTAGTTACCCAAAGAAAACTCATTCATGAGAGAGAAACAATCTTTTAAATTCGAGAAAAAATTTATAAAAAAGCTGGAAAAGACATAAACAAGTCGGGAAAATTTAAATTCCAAGCTCAGCAAATTAGGTCAGGTTAAATTCGAAAAAAACCATGGGAGTAGGATTAGGAATTCGGAAGATCGGGTAACATCGGTTAAAGCCGATATAAATTCTATCCGACTTTTAAAAGCTTTTATTGGAAAATTCTAGATTTCATTAAAATTTAATTAAACGCATGAAAAGCTGATTCCCAATAAATTTCTTTCAAAAGCTCTCAGTAACTTTTGTGATTTTAATTGTACTTATATGGGAATATTTTTAAATTCATTTTAGGAAAATTATTTGACTGGAAAATAGATTTTAATACGAATAAACCAATATCGGAAAATTAAAGCTTTCTTAGAGCTTTTAAACCCATCAAAAAAGCTTTTAAGGGAAACTCCAGATTTCATTTCGATTTAATTAATTGGATCAAAAATTGATTTCAGAATTAATTAAGTAAAGTTTTAATTAAAAGCTTTCAACGAACTTTGGGGTCATCAATAAAGCTTTTTTTCAGGAAATTTCAAATTTCGTTACAGAGAAATTATTTGGGTAGAAAATAAATGAAACTAAAAGCCTTTCTTTAAGCTTTTCTAATCAAACTTTAAATTTAATTTTAATTAATCAAATAAAAATATTGGATTTTCCTTGTAATTTTCTTTACTTTACGGACTGAATTTTCCCACGGATTTTCTTCCGGATTTGAAAAATCTAATGACGCAGTATTGTGTCCCAATCATCGGATAAAAAAATTGAATTATCAAAATTAAAAAACAGTCAACGCCCGAATTTTGGTGGGACGTAGTTATTTAAGCAACACTTTGCCGGAAAATTATAATTTCCCGGGAAATTTAAAATCTTAAAATCCCACTTACAGCCCCTTTAAGGGATGGTTTAATATAGACAATGAGATTAAAACCTTAAAGGGTTATCTAACAAAGTTATATTTTAAAAATAACTTTAAATAATATCATTTATTTTCGGGACCATTTTGAGGAAAAATAGAATTTTCCAAAAATTTTCTTCGAAACTTGGATAATCTAATGACGTAGATTTGTTGCCAAATAAATAAGAAACGAAATATATTTAAGACATTTTCATCCAAAATGAATTCCTTAATTTTGGTGAATATTTGAAATCGAACATCGAACATTTTGGCACAATAACCGAAAAGAGGCAAATTTAATAGGCAAAAAAATAGCTCATAATCGTGAGGTTAAAAAAAATATTCAGGATCCTCAGATGATAGGGAACAGGGGGGGGGGGGATTATTAGAATTTATGCCACAGATATTTGTAAGATAAAACCAAGAAAACTTTAGCCAATTATATGTGATTGCTGCTCTAAAGCTGCTTTTAGTAGCTGTAATTAATTTTTTCTGTGTATCCGGCTTCCATCCGGTTCTTCTTCAATTAAATGACATTAAATTTATATGTTACAGAGCCAAACCATCGGCTAGATCTAGAACTAGTAGGACTTTAGACCATAAGTTCACAAAAGAGTAATTATAAATTTAAGCATAAGTATAAGACATATATATAGGTACAAGCGTTTATAATTAAATTTAAGTATAAATAATTAAGTAAATATATTTAAGGTCGATTATGAGATAAATCTAAGTATAAGTTTAAGTTATTTATAGAATTAGTTTATATTGAGCTTAAGAACTATTTTATAAGTATGTAGATGTAGTTTCAGAAGTCATTTGCCCCGGCATATTAAATGACGAAAATTCCTTGCTTCTGCGTTAATTAGTAAAATCCTTCTTACGTTTACTTATTACTAAGCTTATATCTAATCTTAATAAATAGCCCTTGAACATTGTCCTTATAAGATACCCATTACCGAGGTCTTATTGCAGAGCCATTCTGTATGTGCTCCAGATACTTTTATTATAATTAACTTAAACTTAGCTTTAACGTTAAGTAAATTAAAATCTAAAAATTATTTTTTCCATAAGAAAATCTTAAAAATAAATTCTTAAATATACTAATTAGCTAAAGTTACAACGGTGACCCAGTATTTGCTCCATAACACTTCTCCACCAACCCACCTAATAATAGATGATTTAAGTAGAAAAAAACCAATCACGAGTAAAAAAAAATCGGCAAACTAAAAACTTAATTTTTTGGATTAACGCGAATTTTTTTTCGCTTCGCTATTTCTATGTTTTTACAAGGCCAACAATTTTGCATTAGCATTTACTACGTTGCGAATTTTTTTTTTTGGCTATTTGACTGCTAATGTGTGCGAATCCAAACGCACACTCGAGTATGGCGGGAGTTCATTTAGAAAATACTTGTACATTTTATTTAGGGTTTCTAATTTGTACTAGAAATTAGATTATTGAGACAGTACGGGTAATATTAAAATTTCGATACTTTGGGATTGGTTAAATTTCAAATTCAACCGTTGCATCGGTTACAAATACTACCGGTATCCCCGGATGGTTAAAGAGGTAGATGAACCCTAAACTTAGCCAACTTGGTCAAATTTTCTTTTCGCCCCCAACAAATACATTGCGAGCTTTGGGATGTATTTCGAAAAAGAGACAAAAGTATAAAGTTGGAAATTGCAATGGTATTCTGAATAAGAGTAACACCAACAACCGATTCCCACCTATACGTTTCAGCTGACTTATGTCGATAATTTTGTACTGTCGCCTCTACCACACACAAAATTTCGGCTACGAAATTTATCTATTTAAGAGAAAAGCTTTACCATCCATCCAAAAGCCTCCCAAAAAAAAAATTTCCGACGATATAATTTTTTCTATTGTCGGGTTATCGCCATTTCGGCCGTCTCTCGTCTCTCCGAAATTTATTTCTTTGTAGGTCAAACTTTCCATTTAATGGCCTTGTTCCGGAATTGAATTAAATCAAGATAAAGAATATTTAAAAGAAAAAAAAACTCCACATATTTTGTAATTAGAAGCTTTAATTTACACATCACACTACAAATTGATTACGTAATCGGTCAATTTTATATTGTTGTGAATGAAGATTAGCATGCGAGCGCAAGAAAAAAAAAATGTGTAAATGTACTACATATATAGCAACCACTACTGTATCGAATACAAAAGTTCATCAATGTACTCTGGTAGTCGCAGGTACAGTCGGTGAATAATAATCGATACAGATTGCCATTATGTATTTGGGAAGGGTATATTCAGTATACCCGAATCTTCCGTTACTCTAATCATTCGGGTTGAACGTTTTTTCTGGGATACTTAATGAGGTAGGACTTAACATTTATTTCAGGACTTTATCAAAAAAAAAAATTGTCTGAACGAGTTACTACTTGATATTCCTTTACTAATGTTTGCTCTTTCAGAACAAAAACCCTTAAATGAAATTTTTTTATAAAAAAATTCGCTAGATTTGGTTGAACAATTTTTTGCTGAATCCTCAATGAGGTAAACTAAAAACCAATTTTAGGATTTTGAAAAAAAAAATTATCCTAACGAGTTACGAGCTTTTAAAAAATCTATGCATTTCCCTAGAAATCTTCTGTCCATTTTAGCTATTTTCTGGATCAAATTTTCTAAATGGAATTTTTTTTTCAAAATAAATTCGGTCGATTTGGTTGAAACATTTTTTTCTGAATACACAACGAGGTAAACTAAAAACTAATTTCAGGATTTTGGAAAAAAAATTTTTCTAAACGAGTTACGAGCTTTCAAAGAATGCATGATTTTCCTTAGCAATCTTCAGTTAATTTATTCCTCTTTTTTAATCAAATTTTCTAATTAAAAATTTTTTTAAAGAAAATTCACTCACTCGATTCAGCTGGAAAAAAATTCTTCTGAACTCTTTTGAAAAAAGTTTTTCTGAAAAAAAATTCTGAACGAGTTTGGGAGCTTTCGAAATATTATTATATGATTTTCTTTAGTTAAATTTAGGTATTTTTGACCACCATTTTTAATTTTAAATGAATTTAAAAAAAAAACTCTCGATTTGGCTGAAAGTTTTTGCCTGAATACTTTAGGGAAATGACATTTTTGAGCCAGTTATGAGCTGGTAAAAATGAATTATGAGACTGTAAATACAGAAAATTAAAGCAACAGAACTGACATATTAAAGGCTGACACCAACCCGATGTCTGCAAGGAATTTTCCTTACAAATGAACTTCCAATATTGGGACAACATTTCTTTAAATAAAATTTCAAAATTAAAAATTCATACGGCGGTTAGCAAAGAGATGTATCGGAAAATAATCAATCTTTTTTTTAAAAAAGCTCAGAATTGGCCTTAATGATTTTTTTCCCCAAAACCGGAATTTTTTTTTAAATTTATCTCTATCTAGCTATCCAGGAAAAATAAATTCATCCAAATTGGGTAAATTTTTTTAATAAAATTTGAAAATTAATGTTTCAAATCGCTGTAATATCGGAAAATAATCAATTTTAAAAAAAAAATCTTCGTTTAAATTAAATTGGTTTAAATGATTTATTTCCTCATAACCGGGAAATTAATTTTAATTAAGCTCTTCTGCTATCCAAAAAAAAAAAAATAATAAATTCAGGCAAATCGGGCAAAACTTGAATAGAATAATCTTGAAAATCAAAATTTATTTCGCGGTTAACAAAGAGATATGTATTTCCGAAAATAATCAATTTTTTTTTTAAAAAAAAAGCTCGGAATTGACTTAAATGATTTTTTACCTCAAAACCGGGAAATTACATTTTTAGTTAAGCTCTTCGGCTATAAAAAAAAATAAATTCAGTCAAATTGGGTAAAATTATTTCAATAAAATTTCAAAATTAATTATTTAACGGAATTGAATGAAATTTGGTTTTTTATTTCGAAAAAGATTTCCTAATTCCTTGAGCATAGATTTTCTTTCTAGAAAAGTATACTTAATCGTTCATGCTTTATGATTTTCTTCCTAACTGATCCTAGATCAGGGCTGCTCACCAAAAATTTTTTTAGGGGTAAGAAAAAATATTTTCAAATTTTTCCTGGTTAATGGAAAAATTAATATTAAATGTAATTTTTATGACTCTTTTTTTGACTTATTTAGGGCATTTTCTTCATTTCCATAAGCCATAAAATGAAAAAGTGATTTTACGATCTATTTTATAGTTTTCTATATTCTCATTAAATTCGTAAGTTAAATTTTATTTTTCAAGGTCAACAAATCTATTGTTTCTCAAATTCTAAAATGAATGAGTTATAAAATTATTTTAATGATTTATTTTCATTTTTATATGAGGGTAAAAAAATACGCGTCGTGTTTGGCGCTGTGTATTCCAGTCATAGAATATTGAAACATGCCCTTTAATGAAATGCCTACGATTTCATACATTTATTGCGGATAGTCCACTGATATTTGGAGTATAAAATATTAAATTTCTGTCTGTAAAATTTACTAATATTTACTATTTAATGTCGACATTTTAATAATCAAAAATAAGTAAATCTCATTTTAATTAATAAATCTATTATTATTAAGCATTAATTGGCTCATCAATGGTTAGATATCATACTAAACTTAATTAATTAATTAATTCTAGAAGATAGATTTTATTTAAATTTGCTAGGGATTTTTTTACTAATTGTTTATGGTTTTTGGCAATTTTCCAAGTCATAAACAGAATTTTCTAGACATTTTCTTCGGAACGACTGATACAAAAATGTTTTCAAATGAATAATTGAATAACATCATCGGGATAATATTTTGGTAAATTAATTTCGAAAAATTTCGTTAATAAAAGTTGTACGGTTTTCATCGGAGAATAATTTGTAATCATTAGATTTCCCGGGTTCTGTAGAAAATTTGCTGGAAAATCGATTTTCTTATTTTCGAAAACAATTCCCTATCAACAAATCATTGATTTTTTAATAAATTTTTAAATAAAATCGATTTTATATAAAACGACCCCCTAAAATAAATGGTGGTATCTTCCGAAATATTTTCATTACATGATTTTTCCTTACTTCTATCGGAACAATTCGGAGTAATTAGATTTTCTGATCCTTGAAGAAAATTTTCCGTAAAATCACGATTTTCTTCTAGACTAGTGAGGATCCAACAATTATATCAAGCATCTTGGACATAAATTTATGATGTAATTTTAAATATAAATTTTTCAGATTGTTTTTATGAAATTAAATTAATTTAATCATCTCTTAAATAAGTTCGAATCGAAATTTAGCAATTAATTTTTCCACAGAAATTATTAGAATTTACTTTCGCAAACTGACTGGATTTTTCTGCTGTTAATTAGCTTTAAGCTCTCCTCAACCCGGAGGAGTTGATTTTTTCGACAAATTTCTTTTACATAATTTGTACCTTGGTTACTTAAAAACAATATGGCAAAATTCGATTTTCCGGAAAATGAGATTTTCTTCGGGAATACACCATTAGATGCGGAATTTAATGCCAAACAATTCTCATTAAACCAAATTTTCGGCAGAAAATTATTTAAAAGTCGGGATTAGGGAAAATCAAATTTTAAAATCTAGAACCTTACGCCATTCGTTAAAAAAACTTCGGATAAAATCACAAGGGTTAATTTTTCCGAAAAATTTCTTTTATAAAATCTCTTCCTTACTTACTAAGGAATAAAACCCTGTAACTCGATTATTCGAGTTCCGAAGAAAATTTCTCTGAATTTCGATGTTGCTTTAGAAGAAAATCACCAAATTAAAAATAAATTTGAAAAAAAGTCATCTACGAGATGTTTAAATTTAATGAATTATCAAGGGATAGTAGAATATGGGGATGGGGTCTCCAGGGATGGAAAACTAAACTCCAGGGATCAATAATCATTAATCTGTCTGTCTATTGGGACGCATTTAAAAATTTGATGCGTCCTAGCAAATCATTTTATAAGATAAGCTTGATTTTTCTGGCTTCTTGTCATTCTCCTAGATTTTTTCGTTGGCTTTAGCTAGTATTCATGAGTATTTTTATTTATTTATTTATTTATTTTATTTTATTTATTTTGCCCCGATAATTTTCCTTATTCCCTGTGGAATACCCGATTTCCCTGAACACCCTGAATGATCTGAACGTAAAATTACGAATTATTAATTAAATTAAATTAGGGATTAGGAAAAATTTGAGAAGAAAGTTAGAAAAAAATACAAAATCTAGGAAGTGGTCAGGAAAATCAAGAAAGAATTGGGAAAATTCAAGAAAAAAAAATTATTAAAATTAACGATTTTTCTGAAAATCCGATATTTTCCTATCATTTCCATCTTTTACCCTTCTTTTAAAACTATTCTCTTAAAAACTATTTTACAACTGCCTACAGGTTAATGTTGTAAACCAGGGTCCCACCGTATGCCTCTCGGGAGGATCTTTTGTGGTACCAGATTATCTTGTGGCTCGAATCATAAATTTCCCCATTCTCATGCATGCTGAGTAGATGATGAGGGTATTTCAATAATAAGACATTAGGATCCCCGTCGAATATGGAATTAAGGAGAGGATTTTCTATACTGGGAATTTTTCCATAGTGCTCTGATAGCGAGGTTTACCATATGTTTGTCTATTCTAGACGTATCTGCGAGCTTGTACAGTTGGGTATTATTTAGATGTCTGGTAGGGGTTCTAAGCGCTCTATAGTTAATGGCTGCTCGTAGACATCGTCTTTCGATCAGTCGAAGTTTTTCCATTTGGTTTGAGGAGATTGAGAACCAAATTGGGAATGCATATGTGATCATAGGTCTGATCAGTTGCTTGTACACTAGGAGTTTCACCTTGGTGTTTAACTTCTCCGTAGCATACAGGATTGGTCTGAGGGTATAATTGGCGATTAGGGCCTTCCTTTCGATATGACTAACATGGTCAAAGAATTTAAAGTTGGAGGAAAGTCCTTGACCGTCTACTAATACTGGGGCATCTGAGGGATCCAGAACCCATAATTACAATTGCCTTGCTTTTGGAGGTGTTAATTGCAATTTTCCATTTATGAAAAAATTGCTTTACTATTTCAAGGTAATCTTGGATAACTCTTGCTCCGTTGACCGTATTATTTGCGGCGGTGTAAATAATCGTGTCATCGACATATTGGAGAATAGAAATTTTGTTAAATCTCTCCGGTGGTCTGGGGATATCTGCTGTATAGATAAGATAGAAAAGCGGTACCAGGATAGAGTCCTGAGGGAGCCCAGCCTTAATAGGAAAGCTTCTCGAAATGGAAGAGCCTTATTTTAAGATATTATCTTAGTTATAGATGATCTTACATATATGTAGAGGAAATTTAAAAATTTCATATATTTTATATGTAAGACCCTCTATCCAAACTCTGTCGAATGCTTTCTCAATATCTAGTAGACATGCTAGAGTCCCTGTTCTACAGTTCAATTCCTTAGTAATATCCGTGGTGAATATTGTCAAAGCGTGAAGGATTGACAGTGATTTCCTGAACCCGAATTGGAAATCCGGTAATACTTTGTTATCCTCGTTGTTGAGAAAGTTGAGATTTTATGGTGTAAGAACTTCTCGTATAACTTGCTAATACAGGGCGGACGTTGGTTTGCCCGTTTTATGGATAGGGTGGATAATTGCCATTTTCTAGTCATTGGGATAGTAAGCATTACCAACTTTACCATCCGTGCTTTATCCGGATGTTTCCTAAGGACAAAATTGGGAATTTTTTCGAGCCCAGAAGATTTTTTATTATTTCTAGATCTTATTATTTCCTTCAGGTTCTCAAGCGAAGTTTGAGGTTGTCCTATTATCAAAACTCACGCCAGAGAGGGAGGCCAGATTAAGGATTTCGGAAACCCTGATCCTAGGTCTAGGCTCTTAGAATGGATTTCCTCAAAGACTTCCCCCAGGATATTGGCTTTATCGATCTTTGAGCAATAACTAATGTTATTGTGTTGAAGGCTCGGAATTTCAGCATGTTTTTTGGTACTTGCGATAGAACGTAATTCCCTAAAGGTGTGGCTATTGACTATAATTGACTGTTGCTTGATGAGGACAACTAAGCAGTTAATTTCGGACTTGAGTCGATAGTCGGTGGCGTTGTATTTATTCCTGTACTATTTACGTCGAAGCGTTTTTCGATAGGAGATAAGGTGTAGAATGTTATTGGGAAGTGGCAACTGGGTTGAGAAATTTATTTGGCGTGGTAGGGATTGAATCCTGCATGGCCTTTAGTATAATACTATTGAATTTGTTCAGAGATAGATCGATTTCAGTATTATCTAGGGGGCGATGGGCTGGAGTTTCAAGTGTGTCCACTTGTGCCTCTATGTTTCGGTGGAATAGTTTCCAATCCGATCTATTAAAGTCGCATACAACCTTGGGGGTGGTGTATTTTAGGGGATTTTGCCATGAGAGATGCAATTTCAGCACAATAGCTCTGTGGTCTGAGGGATGGTCTAGTGTTTCAAGACGACCATTCAGAGTTGGTACCGATGCTTTTAATCGTGTTTCCAGTTTACCCCACCCCGGATTCGGGCAGTGGGTGGTGGTGTGGGTATCTTATTATGGTTTTCACATTATTCCTATTGATTATACATAAAAGCTTTACAGAAGCTTTTCTCTTATTCATTTTTCTGTGGGATGAACCACGTTGTGTCGCCATATTTTTTTCTTCGTGTACTGTACGAAGAAAAAAAACTAATTAAACATCACAAAATTTTTTTTTTCATCAAATTACAATAGCAGGAATGAAAATGTGAGGGAAAAAAATGTGATCATGTGTTTATTGTAGACATTTTTATTTAATTTTTTTTCTAGATGTTCTTGCCAATGTATTGGGGGCTCTTCGAGGCTCCCAAACACATTGTTATGGGGCGAGAAAAATTATTTAAAACGCAAAAACCTCCACCACCAACAAATTTGATGGATTTTTTTTTTCTGGCCCATTTTACGCATACAGATAGATAAAAATTCGTAAAAAAAAAAAAAATTAAACAGAATTAATTCAAATAAATGTCGGCCTAAGGCTGTTTGGAAATGATAATGAATTATAAAATATGCGAATAATTTAAAAATTTAAAGGGAATTTTATTTGGTTTTAAGTCGCTTCAATATTTATTTATCAAAATTATTTGTTTTCCCTCGCAAATGTCCCCCCTGATTTTCTGGTAGCTATATTAAATTCCCTGATAAGAAATAATCATTTTTTTAAGGCGTGACAATGTTTTTTTTTATGTTTTTTAATTTTTTTTCCCAATAAAAATTATCATCAAAAAATTAAATGATATTAAAAAAGGAATTTTTTAATATTAAAAAAAAAAAATTAGAAGATAAGTCGGGTGGCGCAATCAAAATGTCGTATACGCATTATGCTAAAAAACAAATAGCGACACCACCGACCGACTAGAAACACCTTTCCTCGTGTATGAATTAAGATAAAAATAGAATTTCAAACCGCTGAAAAAAAAAAATTATCATTTATCAGACCTTGATAATCGCTTGAATTTTTTTTTTCAGACTTTATTTCATTTAAATACATTTACGACTTAATTTTTTTTTCTCGTGTTGTTGTTGCTTTTGTTTTTAATTAAATTTATTTGATTTTAAATCGACCGTCTTTTCGAATTTATTTAAAATTTAATCTTTTCCCCGTTGAAATCGATTCGAAATTAGACGAGCGAACGAATATTCTCCATCCAATGAATGAAAAGCTTTTATTCCACCTTTTCTGTGGAATTACCCCTTTTAGTAAACTTGTCTCCGATTGGTTAATCTATCGATTATCTTCATTTCTTTCTTCCTTAATTTAATTAGAAAAGGATAACGATATGAAAGCAATAAAAAATAAAAATCATTTCGTCGTCTTTATTCATAAAAATTTTAATTTTCTCTTTCTTTGTCTATCCAAATCTGAATTATTTAATAAAGGAGACAATACTCCTTTTATGAGGAGAAATTTTAAAAAAAGGGGGGAAATGTCCCTACTTCCAATTTTAAATGATTTCCAATGAATTCCCATCTCCTTTTAAAATTCTGGAAAAATAGGGGTAATTTATGAAGAGCTTTCAAGGGGAAAAAAGATGAAACAAATTCGATGATTTCAACCGTCGTCTCTGTTATCCGAAAGAAAAGGGAATTTTTCAATGTCGATTGGGTGATATTTTCTTTCTCATTTTTCATAAATTTTCCAGATGAAAAGAGAAAGAAAATATTACACAATCGACATTGAAAATTTCCCTTTTTGTCGTATAAAAAAGACGGCTGGTTTTATCTTTGGAATTTGTCTCATGTTTTTCTCCTTGAAAGCTTTAAATAAATTCCCCCGTTTTTTACATGAAATCCGGAATCTCCTTTAAATAAATGAATA
Organism: Symmerus nobilis; assembly: GCA_027564815.1. Classification (NCBI taxonomy): domain Eukaryota; kingdom Metazoa; phylum Arthropoda; class Insecta; order Diptera; family Mycetophilidae; genus Symmerus; species Symmerus nobilis. The sequence goes on along the minus strand of JANTOP010018893.1, from coordinate 37,071 downwards.
TCCTAGTTTTGAACCATTTCCAATATCAATTCCCCCTTCTTCCCCCTTTAATTATTTAAACCGAATGTGAATTGTTTCGTTTTGCAAATATATGACGATGAAAAAGTTCTTGCCGATAAGGGAAAATCAGCGAATTAAAAGAATCGGTTGAAATTCAAATTAATTTCTAATTAATAATAAATTTCAAATTTCTTTTATTTATAGAAAAATTTCAGATTCAGACCTCCTCGAAATTGCACAGCTGGAAATTCATTTGAATTCAAATGGGAGCGAACCAGAGCTTTTCAGCTGTCGGAGAGCATTTGTAGGAATCTATTAGATTTGATTAATATTTAATTATTTTAATAAAGCTAGAAATTCAAAATGTATAAAATTTTATTTGAAACTTAATGATTTTTCGCTGAGCTTGCATGTTTATTTGGAGCTTTTGTCGGAAAATTTGGAATTTTGTTGTCATTCAATTATTTCGACGGAAAATAGGTGTCAATTCGAAAGAAATTTTGTCCCTTAACCCAAAGAATTCTTTGAGCTTTTAAGCTTTTGTGGAGCTTTTGTAGGAAAGTTTCAGATTTGATTAAAAATAATGAATCAGATGATAATTAGATTGGAAAACGTATAAAATGTTAATGGAAATATATAGCTTTTGCTAAGCTTTTAAGTTTGTACGGAGCTTTTGTTGGAAAATTTGTAGTTTTCTTGTAGTTAATTTATTTGAATGGAAAATAGGAGTCAATTCGAATAAAATTTTCTACCAACCTGTAAAGCAGTGATTACCAACGAAGCTTTTTTGAGTGTGAAACATATAACAATTTGGGTAAAATGGGTATAGGCGTGGTAAACAGGGCTCTAAAGATTTTTGGAGCTTTTAAGCTTTTGTGGAGCTTTTCTGGGAACGTTTCAGATTTGATTACAAATATTGAATCGGATGATAAGTAGATCGGAAAACGTATAAAATGTTATTGAAAACATATAATAGCTTTTGCTAAGCTTTTAAGTTTGTACGGAGCTTTTGTTGAAAAATTTTTAGTTTTCTTGTAGTTAAGTTATTTGAATGGAAAATAGGTGTTAATTCGAATAAACTTGTGTTGCAAACCCAAAACATTCTATGAGCTTTTAAACTTTTGTGGAGCTTTTGTAGGAAAGTTTCAGATTTTATTAAAATAAATGAATCGGTTGAAAATCGGGCTATAAAGAAGGTAAGATTTGATGAATTCATTGATAAAATTAAAAGTCACAATTGGGATGAGGTTTATTCATTCACATCTGTAGATAAAGCTACTCAATATTTGATTAATACTTTACAATCTAATCTAGAAATATGCTCTGAAACTTAAATTATCCAAAAGCCCTGTAAATATAGAAATAATAAGATCTGGATTAAGGAAGAGGGACTATTTATATAAGAAGTTAGACAAAGAGCCTTATAATAGAAAATTAAGAGAATACTATATAAGGTACAGGAATAAATTCAGACAGTTAATTAGGATTGATTATAAGAAACAGATTTTAGAGGCAGGAAAAGATACTAAAAGGGTTTGGGGAACTATTTCTGAAATAATAAATAACAAAGATAGGGACTCTAATGTATCAAAATTGAACGTTGATGGTGATCTCATTGAAGTCCAAAGTTATCCAGGTAGGTGCGTTGATCATTTTAACCAATTCTTCCGGAATATTGGTGAAAAAATGGCTGCAAAAATTACATCCATTAATGAACAATCGGACAATGAGGATGATGGTGTTCGCCTTTTTCATTTTGCCGCGGTTAATGAAAATAACATTATTGAAACAATTGATGAACTAAGGCGAGGATCCAGTCCTGGTTGGGATACCATTACAGTAAACTGTCTAAAATTAATTAAAACTTACATTGCATCACCATTGACTTATATAACTAATGTCAGTCTCAGTACAGAAATTCTTAAAAAATCTATAATTATCCCTTTTTCTAAACTTCTTCTCTTCTTCAACGTTGCCTCAAAGGGTCTTCAAAGAGTGAAACGGTGGATCGATCTAAACAAACTCTCATTGAATATTGACAAAACCAAATATATTACATTCTCAATCTATAAGAATTCTCAACCTAGCAATTTATTCAATATAAAATTAGAAAACTATACAATAGAAAGAGTTTAACCTATTAAATATTTAGGTATTCAGATAAACCAGCACCTGAACTGGAAATCACACTTAGAATCTCTAACAAAACGAATAAATCAATTAATATATATGTTTTGACCTGACTTATGGAATACTATCTTGGAGCGGTGCATGCCCCACGATATTAAGACCTGCAATCGTTGCACAAAACAATTTGCTTAGAAGAATTCTAAAGAGAAGAAGGCTCGACTCGGCTAGGGCGTTGTACGGGGATGCGTCAGTTTTAACCATAAATAATCTGTATAAATTGACGGTTTTAATGAGAGTCCATAAGTTCAGGGAGTCCTTGGGGAGGGTGGATCATGGGCACGGGACCAGGGGTGAGGGTAGAGGTCTGCCAGGAAATTGAACATGCAAGGCATGAGGCACTGGTCCTACCGGGGTCCTGTCTGGTATGCTGACCTCCCTCCTAATATTCTGGCTAACCCTAATCAAATCCGTAGAAATTTTATTAACCACGTAAACGTAAACGTAAAGCTTTTCCTGACTTCTTAAATTTATGCGGAGCTTTTCCCGGAAAATTTTTAGTTTTGTTGCAGATCACTTATTTGGGTGGGAAATAGGTGGCAATTTTGTCCCCTAACCAAAAACATTCTTTGAGCTTTTAAGCTTTTGTAGGAAAGTTTCAGATTTGATTAAAAGTAATGAATCGGATGAAAATTGGATTGGAAAACGTATAAAATGTTATTCAAAACGTAAAGCTTTTTATTACATCTTAAGTTTAAGCCGAGCTTGTGGCGAAAAATTCTGAATTTTGTTGCAATTAAATCATTTGGACGAGAAATAGGTGGCAATGTGAATAAAATGATGTGCCGAACGAAACAAATTCATTGAGCTTTAAAGCTTTTGTGGAGCTTTTGTAGGAAAATTTGAAAATAAAGTCAAATTTAATTATTTGGATGAAAATTTGGATTTGAAAAGTATAAAATTTAATCGAAACTTAAAGCTTTCGCTGAGTTCTAAAGATTATACTTTTGCCGTAATATTTTTTGTTTCGTCACAATTAAATTATTTGAATTGAAAGTACAAATAAAATTACATTCAATAGCTGAAGCTTTTCTTCTAAGCATTGAAAGCTCTTGTAAAGTTACTGTAAGAACGTTTAAGATTTTATTAAAATTTAATTATTCGGATTAAAGTAAAAATAAAATCATTTTCAAAACTTAAAGTTTCTCTACAGATTTTTAAATTAATTCAGAGCTTCTGTACAAAAGTTCGAGGATTTCATATGAATTAAATTGGATTGAAATTGTTAAATTTGAGTTAAATTCAATTGTATTCCTACAAACATTAGTAGTAGATGGCCCAGGGATTCAAATCGGGCCTAGGGCGTCAAAAGCTTCACGCGTCTCTGGTTCAGCCGTATTGGTAATTAAACGGACGGTAATTCTAACTAATTAATTTAATATTTTAAATTTAAGTGATTAAGAAAATAAGTTCAAAACTTAGAGCTTTCTTTGCACATTTAATAGTTTGGATTTGGACTTTCTACAAAAATTCAAAACTTCATTGAAATTTTATAAATGGAATAAGAATTAGATTCCAAATTATATAAATTGACATTTTAATTTTTAGCTTTCAATGAAGCTTCTTTCATTGAAGAATCGTTATTTGGATAGAAAATAGATTTTAAAACGAAAAAAATAAAATTCCAAACTTAGGGCTTTCATTGCGCTTTTAATAATTTGACCAAGCTTTTGCGAAAATTCCATATTTCATTTAAATTTCATAAATGAGATAAAAATAACATTCCAAATTATATAAAATTGGCATTTTAATTTTAAGCTTTCAATGAGTTGCGAGATTTTTGAAGCTTTTTTTTGGTAAATTTGAAATTTCGTTAGACGATCGTTATTTGGATAGAAAATAGATTTTAAAACGTTTAAAATAATGTTCCGAAAATTAAGCTTTCTGGGAGCTTTTAAGTGTGTACAGAGCTTTTGTACGAAAATGTTAGTTTTGATATTTTTATATTTTTCCCCAAATAATTTATAAACTTTTTTGGTTATAACATTTTTTTGGATCTGAAGAAAATTGTCGAGAAATCCGAAAATGTCATGATATCTGATAATCTAATTTCTAGGAGCGAGTCTTTACCAAATTTTTGATTTTTCCTAGATAAATTTTAACTTTTCCATAATATTTAATTTTTGTATTTTTATCTTAACTGTCAACGCAACTTTGTGCGTCTTTACATTTTTTCCAGCCGAAGAAAATATTGCGTAGGGTAAAGGCTATGATACATCAGCATAGCCTATATTCAGTCACCGAATGCCGGGTCGTCTTATTTTAGACGGAGCTCTCTTGATTGAGTCATATGGTCCTTCTACGTCTATAAAGAAGAACCGCCACAAGAACTACTTTTTAAAGCTCAATTTTTATGCTTCATTCAATTAAAGGTTTTATTAATTAGCGACTTGTTCCTAATGAGTAAGTTTAGTACTTCTCTTTTCAGATAGAAAGAAGTCTTATACTGTAGAACGTCTTTGGGCTAAAGTTCATTGCGCACCGGAGGGATAATGAGGAATTATGTCGCAATGACTGGCATAGCTTCGAAGGTTTTGTTAGGAATTGGTAGGTCATCGGGTAATTTTAGGTGTCATTAATTAGATTATTCGGAATTATAGCATTTATCTGAAATGAACAGATGTCCGCCTCCTTTTCCAGGTGACGGAAACTACTGAAAACCATGAGACGATTTAAAAAATGTCCATCCCAATATTTAATTTAATTCCTCGTAGAAAAATCCTTAATTTAATAACTTAAAATAATTATTTCTATTTAAAAATTGACATCATCTTTCGAAACGGTGCCGGTCCACTCCAATAACCCGGCAACATTAATTTCCAATACAAAACTGGCATCAATTCCTTTTTCATTAAGAACATCGAGTACCGTTCCTGACATTGCTGGATCGGAAACGTTTCCAACGGCTGTAAGTTATAATCAAACTCAGCTAATATACATGTATCGTAACCGGTAACAAGCGGACATGATGCATAACCATCATATACAGCTGGTAATGGTTGTCCATTCATTACAGCCATAATATTTTTATATAAAACACCAGATTGAGCAGCGGCAGCTGCCATCGTTTTTGAATTCGGTGATGCTGAACAATCACCGATCGCAAAAACGTTCGGATACGTAACGTGTCGTAACGTATCCCGGTTGACATTCACAAAACCAGATTCGTTTACTAGATCTTTACATTCCCGTAAAACACGAGGTGTACTTTGGGGTGGGACAACATGTAAAATTGAATACTAAAAATTGAAATTTTAAAAAGTTTTTCTTAAAAATAAACGGATAAAATTACGTCAACGGTTGTAATCTCTTTATCGCCAGTCAATTTCTGGAAAACAGCTCGATTCTCTTCCGGTTTAACTTCAATTAAATTCGTTTCTAAATTAACCTTAATATTCCGGCGGTTTGCGACCTTCCATAAAGCGTCAGCGTAATGTTTTACACCGAAAATCACCGGCAAAGCGGTGTTATAAATGATTTTTGCATCTTTTCGCTTCTTTACGTTTCGCAGATAATGTTCGGTGATGTAAGCGATTTTTTGCGGTGCTCCTGGACATTTAACGGGTGACGCTGGAAATGTGAAAATTATATTTCCACTTTTAAAATTTTCTAACGCTTTTAGGTGACGATCAACGTACGTTGGTGAGTAAATCGATGTAACGTTACCATTTGGGATTGATAGAGCGTCAACTAAACCGGGGATCTATAGAAGTTAAGATCAGAATTAAAATAATTCGGTTAAAAGTAACGGAAATCAATGGAAAAACCTTATCATAATTCAATTCAACGCCGAGCGCTAAAATTAAATATTCATATTTGATTATGTTACATTCATCCGTTATAACGGTATTTCGATTCGGATCGATTCGTTGCGCACCATCCCGAATCCACTTCGTTGTTTTCGGTAGAACGTCAGCCATTGGATGATGGGATTCATTCAACGTCTTCATACCGCCACCAATCATCGTAAACATCGGTTGGTAGTAATGGGTGTCGGACGGCTCCAAAACGACCACCTTATCCGGTCCCAATTTTGAACCTAATTTGGCAGCAATAGAACAACCACCCGAACCGCCACCTACAACCAACACTTTACATCTAAAATTAAATTTATTAAAACAGCTGATCAGATGGTGGGGAATTATACGAAAAAGCTTACTCGATTGTGTCTCCTTTACAAGGTGTTGATACGCATTGATGACGTCTGGATTCAAAAAATTGCAATATTGGCCGGCGATTAATTAATATTCGACGCATTATTTATTATTTATTTTAATTTAAATGAAATTTAATAAATAAATCGATTTTAAATAAATAAATAGACCATCGAAAGCTCTGCACAAAAATTTATTAACCAAAGCTTTTTACTGTATTCACACGCCCAAGGTTAAAATGACACTGTTCCGAAAACAAGTTATCAATAAAAGAAATTTGGAAAATAAATAAATAATTGCATTAAATAATTTATTTAAATTAAAGATAAGCTTGCTTAAATTATGAAATTTACTGACAGCCAAATTCTATATTTTTATTAGCTTATCGAACTTTCTTATCTTATGGAGAGTTCAATATGGAAGCTACTGAAAGCTTTCTTTATTTAACGCCTGGCTGTATTGTATACAGCTTCGGCGGTCAAATTCTAGACTATTATTTATTGGTAAAATTTTAGAAAAATGGATAAGTACCTGCAAGATAAATAGGAAAAATTTTTGGGAAAAATTGGGGAATTTTTTGAAAAAATCAGAATTTGTTGGGAGAAAAAATCGATGCAAACGTTCGATTTTTATAGAAATGTCTGATGATCTAGCGGAAAATTCCAATTTCTAGGAAATTCTACATTTTAAGGAATCAGAAAATTCAATTATGAGAAACGAAATTTTAAAGGCTCAGTGAGAAAATGATGAAACAAACTTTTTAAAAAAATTAACTCCTCAAAAAAATGTTATCATTTCTGTAAGAATTTTTTTAAATTAAAAATAGAACAAAATAATATGCAGAATTTCCAGAAATTCTTTAATTTCTCTCATTTTCATTAAATTCCCTCTTTCCAAAATTTTGCACCATTTTTCCTCTTTTTGGATTTTTGAATAAATACGAAAATATTCAATTTTCATTAAAAATTTGCAGTTTTTTTCTTTCGAAATTTCCTAAATTCTACATGTAAAAGATATTGGTTAAGAGTATTGATTGGATCTCTCTCTCTGTCTCTCTCTCTTTCTCAGTCTGTCACCCCCCCCCCCCTCTGGTCCATCCAACATCCGGTCAATTTCCGACATTTCTTCAAAATCAAAATAAAACAACTTTGACTACAAAATGTATTAGAAAATCAATAATTGATTTTCACAAGCTCATCACTGGCTAAAAAAAATTTTTTTCTCCAAAATCTTGAAATTAGTTTTTAGTTTACCTCATCATTTTAAAAAAGCGATTCGAGCGATTTTTTAAAAACATGCCCAGTTGGAAATTTTGATACAAAAAAACGAGCAAAAGAAGCAACTGAAAAAATGTCTAACGAAAATAATTGAATTTAAAAAGCCCGTAACTCACAAAAAAAATCCCAAAATCTCGAAATTAGTCTTTAACTTAGCTGGAGCATCGATCAAAATTTTAATAAAATAAATTCTATTTCAGAATTTTTCCCTAAAAAGAGGCAGAAATCAAGTGAAATAAGAAAAATCTCAGTAATGTCGACAAAAATAGAAAAACATCGGAAATAGTTGGAAAAAAAAGGAAAAACGATTAGTGGCGCCAATTCAAGAAATTCTTGGGTTGGGAGGGGGAGGTCAAAGAAATTCTTAAGGGGGAGGGCGAATGAATAATAGACACAAATATTTCATATATTTATTTAATTTTGGTAGAAAAAAGCTTTATTTTCAATATATATTCAAAGTCTTGGCGGGGGCACGGCCCCCTCTGCCCCCCCCCCCCAAATGGGGCCTCTGAATACGATCAATTTTATAATGTAAATATTTTTTTAATATTCTAGTTCAAGTTTTTGTCCCAGGTCCCATTTTACTATTTAGTCCTGACCTTTTCCTGACTTTACCAACCTTTTCGTATAACCTTTCCTCTTTCCTCAAATTTACACCACTTTTTCTAGAAATTGCCTGACTGTAACGTCAGGGGCGCAAGAGACATATTTTCATAATATCTAGGATCGATTTAGAAATTTTTTAGTAATTATTTTTAAACCTTTGACAGCTAATTTATAGTTTTAAGAGATTTGAATAGTTTTTCTTGAAGTAGATTTTGTGAAAAATAATTTTTTTAAAAATAAAATCTTTAGGTAAAAAAGTGAGGTTATTGGTGACTTGAGGAAAAAGGGTTATAATTCCGCGAAAAATTAAAATTTTTAAATTTCAAAATGAATTCTAATGTAGGAAAACTTGAGCGGCCTATGAATACCATAAGATCAGGTTGTCCCCTCCCATAATATTTAGAAAATTCGGCCGAAAATTGAGTTGTTAAAAATTAATTAAGCGATTTTTGTTTATAATTTTCTGATGAATTTTTGTGAAAAACTTACATATATAATGATGTCAAATCATTTAAAAATATTTATCGAAGAAATTTTGTTAAGGGAATTTTTTGAAAAAATATACCATTTTTTTGGGACAATTTCCTGATAGCCTCACTAGAAACTAAAATTTCCGTAGGAATTTCAACATCTAATTATGCAAAATTAAACCCAAGGATGTCGTGGGGCAATTATAAAATAAACTTTTCAAGAAATTACATCCTTGATTTCGTGTCAAAGGGCTCCTCCAAACAGGAGTAGAGCTCCAATTTTCCTTGTGACGAAGCTAACAGGGTAATAAAATTGGGTCGTCAAATATGAAATAATTGGTTAATCAGAATAAGCAAAATAAAATAAATGAAATACAAAAATTAATCAATTTTAATTTAATTTAATTTAAATATTCATGTTCAGTAGATAATCCAAAAATGGTAAATCGCAGCTCTCATAGCCTCTGCCAAGTTTAACTTTTTGCTGCAACAATAAAGATGACGTACTCATTTATTCGACTTTTTTGACTTATTTATTCTGTCTCCATTGAGATTTAATGCCAATTCACTAGCATTCTAGTGCTGCGTTGGACTTGAATGTGATCTTAATATCTTTCCGACTTTTCCGGACTTCGCAATTTGGTCTTCAATGGTCTAGACTTTCTCTCATCTGATTTCTTTAATTTTCTTGGAAAAATTCTGATTTTTTTTTTTCGATTTCTATACGGTTTTACCACAGATATAATATTTCAAGACAAGTTGAGCTTAAATTTCAATTTAAAATTAGACTATGGCTTTGCCTGTCATTTTTCATTCCAAAAAAAAAGAAAAAAAAAAAAATTGCAAAATTTTCTCGAATATTCTAGACTTTTCCCAACGAATTTTTCTTATTTTGCTAGACTCTCTTCTTCCTGAGTTTTACCAATCCTTTTCCAACTGGTTTTGGAATTTTTCTTTATTTTCTGCATTTTATTCGGACTATTCCCTGCCTAACCAACATTTTATTTATGTTTTGGGCTTTCCGAATTTATAAACTTACTAACATTTTCGGGATTTTGCCGACTTTGTCTAATTTCTTGAATTTCTTTCTTTAACTTGTCGGTTTTTCCTCAGGTTGTCGGAACGATTTCTTGCGGTTTCTCAATTTCTCTACAATTCTCTCATCATTTATATACTTTTCTGATATTTCAGCAGAATTTTAAAATTTCAAGTATTTTCCTGCTGCTATCTGCGGAATATTTCTGAGATAAGATGAGCTGAAGATTCCGTACTTCCGAAAAATTTGAAATTTATTGAAAGAATGAGACTTCATTAAAAGAATTTCTTAATTGAGTAATTTTTAGGAATTTGAAAATCCAAAAATGTCATGAAATTTCGAAAAATTAATGAAAAAAGATTCGTAAAAATCCAAAGAAATTTCGAGAAGTTTTAAAAATTTATCAAAATTAGTACATTTTAAAAAAGGGAATGAAATGGGAAAATGAAATTTGTCATTATCGAGCAACTTATGTAATCTTCGACTTTCTTTAAATATTCCTCTTTTGAAAATTGTGAACAATTACGAACTCTGATTAGGAAAATTGATAATTTTCCGGTATAAGGGAAAATTATCAATTTTCCTAATCAGAGTTCGTAATTGTCTTAAATATTTTCTTTTTAAATACTAAAACTGTAAAATTAGATTTAATTTAGCTCATCCAGATGACCAGAAAAAATTCGCTAAATTCGACAAAGTTTTCCTAACAAAACTTTGAAATCGAAAACTGGTCTCATGATAGAAAATGATATACTTAAGAAACGGTAGCAGAGAATTTCATTAAATTTTACAATGAAATTAACTCAACATTCAGTTATTTATTTAAATTTATTTCATTCAAATCTACCGATTAAATTTGGAGTTATAATAATTTTGGTGGCCGGCGGATTTTTGTTATATTGAGAAAGACTTCGCAATTGGGTAGAGATACTTTAGGTCGGAAAAAAAAAATACTCTGAATTTATGGGTACAGAACCTATTTGGCTAATAGTGGATCCGCAGAGGAAACAATATTGCCATCTGTCAGCAACCAATTTTCTAGATATTCCGTTTTCCGATTTTTATAAAAGCTCTTGAAATTTTCTTGAAACTCAGTAAATTTTCTGATTTAAATTTCAAGTTTAAAAATTCTTGCAAATAATCTGTAAACTTTATAAAATTTGGATATCCGAGAATCAAGAAATTTCAGGAAAATTGGAAATTTAAAACCAATGCTCTAGGGGAAAGGGCCCTTATCTTCCCCGAATCAAAATTCGTTCTTTTGCATTTCCTAAAATTACAAATTATTCTCAATAAGAGACACCTTAATCTATCTATAACACAATATATAAATATATTTATACTTCTACCTCGCCATTCGCGGGGGTTACGCTCCAACAATATATCGCGAGGGTGAAAAAACCGCGAATAACTTTTTTTCTCTTAAAATTAAACTTTCAAAGCCATAACTTTGGACTGGGTGGTCGGATTTCGAAAATTTTGATGCCAAATCGTAATAAAAAATGACGGGAACTATATAAGCCAATAACTCGTGAATTGACAATCGAATTTGGAAAACATAGCTCGGCAGTCTTCGGTATCTCTTGAGAAGTGTATCTCTTATTTATACAAAATTTTTCAAATTTCATGATTTAAGTAAAATGTTCCCAACATTTATCAACAATTTATGTAAATAAAATTGTGAAATTTGCCACAGATATTCTTAAAGGATCTACAATTCGATCCATATTAATTTTGTTATATATTCCTTTAGAATTTCTTGACATATTTTATCGGCTAATTGATTTAAATTATCTAGAAAACGCTGCTAAACAATTACAATGAAATTCCCAAAAATGTACATAATTTCCCATATTTTCAGATACAATCAAAATATTGAATCTGAAACACCAAATCATCTTGTCACTCGTCACCATACCGAAATTTTGTTACCATTTTGTAGCCACCAAATTATCAAAATGGCTACCAATCGGCAACAAAACTAGCGCGTTTAAGAATTCGTAAATAAATAATACAATTTGAAGTTTTTCAACAAAAGTTTACTGAGAGCTTTTATCAAACTTTAAAATTACATAATTTCAAACTGTTTTTTAATTTAAATTTAAAATGTTCCTTCAAAAGCTCCGTAAAAACTTGAAAGCTCAATTAAAGCTTTTAGTTCTAAATATAAGATTAGATTAGATTTATGATCTAAAAAATTTAATGTGGACAACATTTAGAATTTCCTCTAACAAAAGCTTTCTAATCAATAGAAAAGCTTACTAAAAGCTTTTAATTAAATTCTTGCTATTTTTGAACATTATTTTCTATCCGATTAATTAAATTTGAACCAAATTTGAAATTATCCTTGAAAAGCTCTACGGAAACTTAAAAGCTCAGAGAAAGCTTGAAGTTTTAAGTATAATTGTTTACGTTTTTTCTTAATTTCGATAAATATTGCAGGAAAAACCTTCACGCTAATTTTTAAAATTAATCTTTTTGGATCAGAACTTATTATTTGGGACGATTTTCAAAAGGGTAATGACAGCCTCAGGAGAATATTTATTTTAATTTAATAAGGGGGATACTATCTTAATTATTTTATAATTATTTCATATATACATATGAATATAATAAAAATAATTTAACCCATTAAATCTGTTCAACTTCTGATCAATTGATTTATTTAATTATAACCCGTTCAAATTGAATGGAAATTATGATGTAGGAAATTATATTATGTTTTCTTACCAGATAAATTGCAAATAATCCATAAATGGCAAGATCAAGTTTTGGATGCAACTGTTCTATCTGAAATTAGGAGTAAGAAATGATTTATTAAGAATTAAACTAGGTATCTATACCTACTATTTTAGCTCGCCTGTAAAATTAGGTTTTAGAGAATGAAGGCCCTTTTCCTGTGGAACAACACATTACATTAAATATTTATGAAATTTCATTTTATCGGTTGTTATCCCAGAAACATTATTAATCAAATTGATTTATCGATAAATCATTCGAATTATGAGATATTTCAATCGAATTAATTTCTGACTCTTGACTCTAGTATCTAATTCTAAATAAAATTCTAAATAAAATTCTAAAGAAAATTATAATTACGTCAAGGACTTTTCCTCTTAATGTATCCACTTACATTTTTTTTTCTGTCATTAACCTTGCGGGACGGAAACAAATATTTATATGAAATAAATTGACTTTTTCAATTGGATATAATTAGGATCAAATCATTAGATAAATCTATTTGTAATTGGGATTAATTTAAGTTAATAATTGACTGTATATGGATATGCCATGAGCTTGCGATTTTCTTTTGAATGAAAATGAGACTGGAAATAAATAGAAAATTTGATGATTTTAACAACTTGTTGTCGAATCATTAGAATCAATAAGATAAATCGTCAGACTTTCATAGATTTATTTCTGACTTGTAGATATCTTAGCCTATGAAATTGTATTTTTTTTTTAATTTAAAATACCCTGTCAATGCTTCGAATAATCAGATGGAAGGGTTAAATGATTTTCAAAAAACTGGCTCTTAAAATACCATATAATTACCTCAACTAGTTATATGACTACATTTACTTAAATTAAATATTAAATAATATTTCATTAATGGAATTTTTTACTATTTCTTATATACTATTAGATCATGTTAGGCGACTAGCACCTTAGGCGCACATATCGGAACAAACAATTAATATTGAGTATGTGACAAATGCAAGGGTATGTTACCTCAGGTGTGCATATCGGAACAGGTAATATCAATGAAAATCATTTATTAATTTATCATCGTTTAAAAGAATTGTACACATACGTGACAATATACAGGTAATCGGTGAATGTAGACTTGACTATAGACACATTTTATTTATTTTACCTAATTTATAACATTAAATTTTATATAAAGTTAAGGCATTTTGATTCAATTATCTTTTTTTTTCTTTTCCAAAAACCATTATTTTTATTAGTCATTTTACTATAAAATATTCATTCAATTAATTATTGATTGGATGTAGTATTTTATATTATTATATTTTTTAATCATAAATAAATTATAAATAGATGATCAATCGATATATTTATTAATTGGGATTATGTCCAATTCCATGACATATATTTCATTTTATTAATAAAAATTATATTGAAGATTTGGTGTTAAATCAATCATTTATCTATGGGCAGGGATTCTCAAATCAAACTTTTTCAGTTTAGGGCTCTTTCTATTAATAAAAACGCTTGCAGAGCCCCAGCTAAAATATAAATGAACGTAGTATTCAAATCTCTTGGTTTATTATTACGATAATTACACAAAATGATCGGTATTTTTTATATCGTGATTTGAATGGACAATCGGTTTCAATGCGTACAAAACTATGTATTAAAACGTAAAGGTGTCTTTGAGCTTTAAAGTTTTTTGAAAGCTTTTGTAAGAAATTTTCGAAATCGTTTCTAACTCCTTTAATTCGATGAAAAATAGATTCGATATACATAATATGATATTTCAATTAAAAGCTTTCGACAAGCTTTGGGAATTGAAGAGAATTTTCTTTACAAAAATTGAAATTTCAATGTAGCACAATTATTTAAATGGAAAATAGGTTTCAATGCGTACAAAACCACATCTGAAACTTAAAGCTTACTTTGAGCTTTTAAAAATAGCTTTTGGAGAAAAATTTCAGTTTTGATTTAAATTTCAGTAATCCGATTAAAAAAAAATTCCAAGTAAATAAAATGAAGCTTATTAAAAGCTCTTAGTGAACTTTTAAGACTTTTATAAAAGCTTTTCGTTGGAAATTTATAATTTCGTTGCAGTTTTTAGAGAAAATATGAAATTTCCTTACATTGAAATTATTCGACCGAAAAATAGATTTCAAATCGTATAAAATTAAATATTAAACTAACAGCTTTCTTTGAGCTTTTCCGATTTTGAAAAACTTGAAAATTCTAGATATCATTAAAATATAATTAATCGAATGAAAAGTAGACAACAAACAAATAAAATTAAATTTACATTGAAAGCTCTCAGTAAACTTTGGTGATTTTTATTGAGCTTTTTGGAGAAAATTTGTTACTTCTTTTAGGAAAATATATTTTAATTATATTTTTTTAGCTTTCAAAATTATCAAAAGCTTTTTAGGGAAAATTTAAGATTCAATTTTAGTTTAATTAATCGGATTAAAAATGAATCTCAAAATTAATAAATTAAAGTTTTAATTAAAAGCTTCCATTAAGCTTTGGGATCATCAATAAAGTTTTTTTGGAAATTTAAAATTTCTTTAAAGGAAAATTGAACTTAAGCTTTCTTTAAGCTTTTTAAATCAAACATCAGATTTAATTGATCAAATAACCGACTGAATTTTCCTTGTAATTTTCTTAACTTTTGGAAATGAATTTTCCACGGATTTTCTTCCGGACTTGGAAAGTCTAATGACGCAGTATTTTTTTTCTAATTATCGGTTAAATGAATTAAATTATCAAAATTAAAAACAATCAACTTCCGAATTTGGGTAGGATTTCAAGTGGGGCGTG
Source organism: Symmerus nobilis (assembly GCA_027564815.1). Taxonomy (NCBI): domain Eukaryota; kingdom Metazoa; phylum Arthropoda; class Insecta; order Diptera; family Mycetophilidae; genus Symmerus; species Symmerus nobilis. The sequence goes on along the minus strand of JANTOP010018893.1, from coordinate 21,812 downwards.
GTTATTTGAACCGTGGACTGCGGACCACTACAGGAAAATTGGTTATAATTTCTCAGGAAATTTAAAATTTTAAAATCTTACATACAGCCCATTTAAGGGATGGTTTACTAAAGGTGTCGATATAAAACTTTAAAGGGTTATCTAACAAAGTCATATTTTTAAAATAACTTAAAAGTTATAATTTATTTTCGAGTCGAATTCGATGAAAAATAGAATTTTCCAAAAATTTTCTTCGGAACTTGGAAAATCTAAAGACGCAGATTTGTTGCCAAATAAATAATAAACCAATTATGTCTTATAAATTTTCGTCTAAAATCAATACCTTAATTTTGGTGAATATTTGAAATCGAACAAATGAATATTAGCACAAAACCAAATCAGTGAAACAGTTTGAGAAACAGTGATCTATCGTATCTCAATCCCACAATTTATAATTGGTTGGACAACCGTGCTGTAATAATTGGTCATAGAGTTAATTAGATATAGGGAGAGAGAGAGAGAGAGAGAGAGAGAGAGAGAAATCGAAATTTCTCAGAAGTAATGGTTAAAAATTATTAGCGCATTTTAATTATACTGCTTAGCTCAACTTTAATAAGCCATATGCGAAACCAATTATTAAATTAACCGATAATTGGTATGATTTATTGGCATTATTATTTTATGAGATATATTTCAAGTAAGCGATAATTAAGTTACTGGTTAAATAATAACTCGCTCGGTATATGAAATTTCGTTAATTTAACAGTAAGTCCTTCAACGGTGACTAAACTTCTTAATCAATTAATAATTCCCATTCATATCAAAATTAATCAAATATTTACCAGTAAAAAAAAATCAATCAATCAAATCTATTTCTATTGATTATTTTTATTATTATTAAATATTTGTTAATAACGTCGCGACATCGGCTACTGTCTGCATGAAGAGACAATTAATAATATTTAATTTTCTTAATATAATAATTTGGTCCCATTTTTTAAAATTATAAAATCTCATTAAAAGTTAAGTAAATATGAAGAAAAAAAAAATGATCACAAGAAAATAAACTGATGATCAATGAAGCTTGTGATCGATAGAAAATTAATAATGTCTATTGATCACAAGTTCGGTCATTTGATTGTTGACGGAGATAATATTTGTTTCATTTAATAAGACAAATTCTAAAGGTTCATTTATCATTCGATGAAATAGGTAATTTTAAGTAAATATTAATTACTCAATAAGTATTAAATTTAACTTATTTTTAACATCTTTATATAAGATTTATCGTCAAATTTCGCTAAAGAAACGTCGATAACATTTTATTTGTAATTTATTTTTCATGTTGATAATTTAAAATCAGCGAAATTCAAGATTTTCAGGAAAAGCTTTTCGAAATTTTCCAAAAGCTCATCGAAAGCTTTTAATTAAAATATGATTTCAGTCTGAATCGAATTAAATTTTCTTACAATAATTAAATTAAATGAATTCCGAAATTTCCGTTTAAAAGCTGTGGAATGAAATCAAAAGCTAAGAAAGCTCTCTCTATCTCTGTTTCGATTTTAAAGTTATGTCTGGTTTAAATCTATTTTCTATTCCAATAAATTAACATAAAAAAATATTCGAATTTTCTGAAAAAAAGCTCCTACAAGGAAATTCTAAAAGCTCATAAAAAGCTTGGAGTGAAAATATTGCTCTAGTCATCATCGAATCTATTTCTCCGGATAATGATATTTAAATAAAATCTAAAATTCTCGTTAACGAATTTCGTAGAAAATTAAAAGCTCAAAAAATTTTTTAACATTTCGAATTTAAATTTATCCGTTTTAAAATCTAATTTCTATCCCAATAATTTAAATATCATTGAAATTTAAAGTTTTCTGAAGTTTTATCGGAAGCTTTCAATTAAAATACCATTTTTTTTATTTCCGAAATCTTTAATTTTCGGGAAAGTGCTCTGTGGGAAATTTTAAACTCAAATAAAGCTTTACATTTGAGATTTAAATTAATTAATTTTGATATCGATGTTACAATATATTAATTTATGTTTAACGAATTTTCGATTCGGATTTTATGATTCATAACAGATTCATATTTTACAAGTCCCAAAATTTAACCTATAAGGTAATCCTGATTCCCGAAAATCTACCAAAAGACATTTTACTGAATTCCTTTGAATGTTTTCCCGACTTTCTAAGACTCTATACTACCATATCCCGACTATTTCTCACTAATTTATTCGATATATAACGACTCCTAACCCGCCTATTTTACGCTTTTTTCGACTTTTGATTAACATTTCGAATTTTTCATTATTTTTTCCGAATTATTCTCTCAATTTTCCCGACTTTTTCTCAAAATTATCCCGAATTTTGGCGGTGAAAAGGACAGAAGAATCAGACAAATAATAAAAATGTTGATAAAAACAGGGAAAAGTGCGAAAACCATTTTTGAAAATAGTCTGGGCCTAGAAAATGGACTATGGTTTTGTTAGAAATCGATTATTTCAAAAAAAATCTTCTTCGATTAGGTTGACAATTTAATATTGATTTTAGGCAGTTAGCTCTGAATGTTTCTCGTAAGATTTTCTACAATAAGTGATTTTTTAGTGGATGATGGGAATTTTTTTAAGACTTTCTTATTTACAGAAATCCTGTAGAAAATCGCATAATTCTTAACCTACTAACAATAGACATTTTAATCTTTAGAAAGTCTACTACACGAGTTACCAATTGCTAATCTACGACGTTTTCCTACACAATGTTAGACAAATTCTGAGTAATATGCTCCCGTTAAGCGGTCTGCACACCTTATGGCGATGTTGACCGCAGGGTACTGATAACATCTCCTAACTATTCCTACAAATTCTGGCTATGATTAACTTCTGAGTTAATTTTATTTTCCGTTTAGTTTGATCCAGAAAGGTGTCTGAAATTCCTCAATTGTTCCGTATACAATTAAGGATTTCATATGACGAGTCTAATGAGTCTAAGTAAGTAGGTAAGTGTAGACAGGTATACAGTATGCAGCATATAAATTTTATATCCGTTTTTTCCCTATTTCTTGATCCCTAACCTTCCTCCCCTCACTCATCTCTTATATCCAGACCCAAATTCTGTACAAATATTTGGGAAATTTCTTTGAACGTTTTCTTGACGTACCCCTCATATCGACTTCTCTAAAATCATGGGGTTACTTTTTTAAAAGAATTTGTCCCCACAATACCTTCAATGGATCCTTTAGTTTATTCCCACACAATTAGATTTTCCGATTACTTAAGTAAATTTCCCGGAAAATTAAGTTTCTCGATTTGGCAGAAATAAAAAGTTTCAAAACTGTTAATTTTTTTGAAAGACTATTTTTAATAAAAATTCGTTTGAAATTACTTAGAAATAATTTGCCATCATTACTTTTGAAAATTAAAAAAAAAACGAAAATTTCCTTAAAACTTTCCGAAAATTTCGAAAGAATTTTAAGGTTACGTTGGGAAGTGATCCCCTGATGTTAAAGTATTGATTGACACTATTTGAATTCAAATCTAAAGTTCCTAACTTTAAATTTCCTGGAAAATTGTATCAATTTCCCTGAAAACTACCGATTTTGCTGCTGTTTTTTCTCTATATGGTCCGCTGGTCCGCTGGTTATTCGAATCCTTCAAATAACCAACTGAGAAAAATATTGATAATTTTCCTTGCAGATATGCAGATACGAAATTTGAATTAATTTTAAAATTCATATTCGAATTATCTGCACAACTCAAGAAGATTTTGACCATACGCCAAAATTTCGAAAATTAAATATTTTAAATTTTCCGGACAATTAAAACCGTTCTTCTGAAAAGTACCCATTTTTCTTGGTACAATCTGTATCGATCCCTATCAACTTTCGAATTTGATTTTCTAAAGAAGTTTGTTTTACAATTTCCCTTAATGGACCTAAATCTAATTCCTCATAATTATATTTCTCATTTCCTTTAGAATTTCTCGGAAAAAAAAGGTTATTATGAGACTGTGAGGAAAATTCTATCAAATCCATTGTTTTAGTTGATTTTTTCTCTGAACTAAAAATATCCAAATGAGCAAAAAATTGTCTTAACAAAATCTCTTCGCATCGTTGATTAGATTAAATTTTCACTTGGAAATTCGAAGAAAATCTTACACAAAAAACCATCGATTTTATTAAATTTTTTATCAATCAATTTCTATTCAATTTCTTAAGCCATTGAATCATTCATTTGAATTTAAATTTTCTGAGGATTAATAATAGTATCGGCTCTCCTAAAATCAGGATGTTAATTTTTTAAAAAAGTTTGTTCTACTATTTCTTCACTGTACTCTTGGATTTAATTTCTTATATTCAGATTTCCCGATTCCATAATAAAATTTCCCGGAAAATGTAGCTCTTCATGAGATAGTTGTTGGAAAATACAATTTTTATTTAAATTTTCTTAACAGCTTCTCTTCGTGAATCATTTAATTTTTGAACAAATTATTTCTAAGAAATTATTCGAGTTCTTTGAGGGAAAAAATCGATCGAATTTATTGAATTTTTTACAAGGCGATTTTTAACAAATTTTTAAAAATATAAGTTGTTGAGGAGACCCCTTAATCTAATGATATGGATAGATGACCTAAGTTATCCCCTGTTTGAACATAAATTTTTTGAAAAAATTTGTTTAATGAATTCCTTACTCTACCTTCAGGTTCAATTCTGCATAATCTGATTATTTGATTAATTAATAGAATTTTCCGGAAATTTAAGGTTTCTACGATACGATAGAAAATTCTTAAAATTCACAGGTCGCCCATTTAAAAATTAAATTGAAAATTAAATAATATTTAATCGTTAAAATTAATGAAACGGGAAGTTAAATATTTAAAAAATAATTTTCCCACATTTTCCACAATTTTTTTTTTGATTGATTTTCGCCCATTTTACGCAAATATTCTTACATTTTTCCTGACCAATTCTCCCTATAAATTCTTAATTTTCCGTATTATTACCAACATTTTGCAATTTTCATATTTTCCCATGCTCATGAAATTTTAAATTTTTTCAATTTTCATGAGGCTTCAAAATTTTTTTTTATATTTTAAAAATTGACTAATTTTGCAAAATTTTCTTATTTTGAGAATTTTTTCTAATTTTGACAGAATTTTCCACAAATGTTCTAATTTTGAAAGAATATTCTAAATTTGGGGAAATTTTATAATTTTGAACAAATTTTCCAATTTTGAAAGAATTTTCCAATTTTGAAAAAATTTTCTAATTTTGGAAAAATTTTCCAATTTTGCAGAATTTTTCCAATTTTGAATAATATTCCAAATTAAAAAAAAGAATTTAAAGAAAAAAAATAAAGTTTATTAACACAATACTCAAAAATAGAAGAGAAATGAGTTAGCGGCAACATAGTAATTTGCTAATATTTCAATCAGCAATATCATGTCAAAAATTCAAATTTAACTTTAAATAAAAAAAATGTTTAAAAAAATTCGAAAAAATAAAAATAAAAAAATTTAAAAAAAAATGAAAAATCAATTGAAAAAAAAAATTTAAAAAGTAAAAAAATTTTAATTAATTAGTTTATTTTTTTTAAAAATTTTCCGAATGTATTTGCAAAAAATAAAAATATTTTCTTTTATTTCTGGCGACTAAATGAATTTTTTCAGATTTTTTGAAGCGAAATCTTAAAAAGGTTTTATTTTTGGGCATTTTTATCTAAAGTAACAAAAATCTTAGTTGTTGCTGACATTTTTTAAAAAATGGATTAATTTTTTGACATTTTTAAGAAATTTTAAGCGATATTTTTAAAACTTCTTTTAGAAATTTCGTCTAATAATAATCTTATAAGTATGATCTTCTTTATTTCAGGGTTACGATTACCAAATTTTTAACTGGATCACTTTCGCATCTCGCTTTAAGAATTTAAAAAAGCAGGAAGGTCATCAACAAATTAAAGATGTGGTAGGTAAAAGAAATCTTATTTCCTACTTATGCAATATTTATTGAAACAAATTTGTTATGCAATTTTATTACCTCTTTATTTCGATATTATAAAATAAATAATTATATAATAAATTAAATATAAAAAACCTATATTTTCTTCTTGTTGTCATTTTTTCTTAAATATTATTATTCTCCTCGCAAAAAATATAATAAACAATTTAAATTAGCAAAAAATTATTGCGCAGCACTTCTTCGTTGGAATTGAATTTTTAAATTCCTGATCTAACCATATTCACAAATAATACGAACAGGAATTAATTTATTATTTTGCACGATGAACATTATTTAGGGGATATAAGTTTAAGATGAATGGGAAACAAATCTGGCAGGAAACGGATGTGGACCGATGATAAAAAATCGAAGGATTTGTAGTGTCGGTTTCAGGACAAAATCTCGTTTTCTAAATAAATAGAATAGAACGATCATAATATCTCTTATGTTGTAACTTACGTTGAAGTTACCTTAAGATGGCTTCCTCTTCTCTGGATTTTCATTTATTATTTCTTTATTCCAGAATATAAATTATTCGGTTTTTTTTTTCCTCAATTCATTTTAATATTTTTGTCATTTAATGTGACCTCGATCTTGATCAGTGAAGATTTTTGCATATGGTTAGAAAGGACGTTTTTTTTTCTTGTTTTGTTTATTCGCCTTTTTCTGGATCTTACCACAATATTCATTGCAGGCTTTCCATAGGGACGATAGAAAATTTAGAAAATTATTTTCGAAGAAAAATGGAGATACAAAGCGTTGCATATGTCTCCTAGAGACATACAGATTTGTTCATTTCAGAATTTTAATTTTTTTCTTAAAAAATTTCTCAACATTTAGGAATTTATTTAAATAAAATATCCCAGTTCTTTTAATTCGATTTTTAATTATTCAAATCAGGGTATAGATTATGACGCGAAATTATAGAGATAGAAGAAAATATGGATATGATGACGATGATGATGATTGCAATTCAATTTTTCATTTAGTCTTTATTTGAATCATCATTCATATAAATCGTCATCATCGTCATCATATCCATATTTTCTTCTATCTCCATAATTTCGCGCCGTAATCTCTACATTGGTGTTCCTATGCGTTTTTAAGAAATATCTATCAATTCAACTTGATATCCCACCCAATTAGAATGTTCTTGATCTGAGAATAACTCTTCCACGGAAAGGCCTATTATTCCCTTCATGCTTTCCTCTCCTTACAACTCTTTCAATTTTATTCTTGGCTGTTGTTTTTGTTTTGACGTATATTTCGGGAGGTGGTTGCCTTATAATACAAATACGCATAAAAGTGACTTTTAAAATTAATGAATTTATTATGTAATTTTGTACTTAAGTGTATTACTTAAGATTAAATATACAGGGTGTTACAATAGGGATTCTGGGACTATTATTTTTATACGAGAGAACTATCCGAATAATACAACTCCGTATTTCATTGAATAGATCGAAAGGCCGACATATTTTTGCTTGGGCAAATTTAGGGGACAGAATATAGCTCTAAGTTGAATTTCTTAAAGGATGCCTGTTTAATTTAGGACACTGTATGCGAATTACCAAATAAAAACAAGTGGTAACCGGTAAAGAATAACTGATGCTAAGTTTTTATATTTTGACATTATTTCCTCTTGCCTTTCTAATCATTCTTCCAAACAGGTCCCCTGAATTTTCAAGGTGATCAGATATATTGATTACTAATATTAACACTATATTAGGGCACTTTACGATATGACCATTTTTTTTTTGCAAAGGACAGACATCTGTTAGATAATTTTTTGGACTAAAACCTCATTTGTTTGTCCCCATTTTGGGAGTGTTTGGCCAATTGTAATTAATTGGACTCGAGCTGGTTGCCAGCAGACTGATTCTAAACAGAACGCTCGTATGGAGATAAAATTAAGATCGATGTGAGGGTTTTTCGACTATATTTAGAATATGACATCGAATTTTTTCAAAAATGGAAAATTGTTCAAAATTGGAAAATTTTTTGAAATTACAATTTTTGAAAAATATCAATGAAAATTGGAAAATTGGAAAATATTGGTAATATTACGGAAAATTAAGAATTTATAGGGAATGATAGGCAGGAGAAAGTAGGAAAAAGGAAGAATATTTTAGTAAAATGGATCAAAAGAAAAATCAAAAATTCGTAACTCGCGTCGCGAAATTTGAATATCGGACATCGCGACATTTGATCCGGATTTCCCGATTATTTTCTTCGGGTCCAAAAAAATGTAATCATGCAAGAAGTTTATAAATTAGTTAAGGAAAAATACAAAAATATCAAATTTAAACTTTTCGTCAAAAGCTCAGCAAAAGGTTAAAAGCTCCCAGAGAGCTTTATTTTCAAAACATTTTTTTATACGTTTTGAAATATATTTTTTATTCAAATAACGATCTTTTAACGAAATTTCAAATTTTCCCAACAGAAAGATTTAAAAATCTCGAAAGCTCATTGAAAGCTTAAAATTAAAATGTAATTTTATATATCTTCGAATCAAATATTCATCCGATTCATTAAATTTAAATGAAATGTTGAATTTTCGCAACAAGCTTAATGAAACTTTTAAAAGCGCAACGAAAGCTTTAAGCTTCAAACTTAATTTTTACGTTTGAAAATCCATTTCCTAACTAGATAACGATTTCTTATCAAAATTTTGCGATTATCCAAAATAAAGCTTTAAAAATCTAAAAAGCTCACTGAAAGCTTAAAATTAAAATTGTACTTAATAATTTAGAATTTAGTTTTTATCCAATTTATTAAATTTAAATGAAATATGGAAGTTTCCCAGAAAGCTTTTCGAAACTATTAAAAGCTGAACGAAAGCTCTAGGCTTCGGACGTAATTTTTTACTTCTAGATATCCACTTTCTACCGAGTGAACGATCATTTACGAAAATTTCAATATTTTCCAAAATAAAGATTTTAAAATGTGGAAAGCTCGAAAGCTTTAATCAAATGAAATTTTATATAATTTTCAATCTCTATTCGATTCATTGACTTTCAATAAAATATCAAATTTTCGCTACAAGATTTCTCAATCTATTGTAACCTCAAAGAAAGCTTAAAGTTTCGAGCTTGTTTTTTAACGTCTTAAAATCTATTTTCTATCCAGATATCGGTCTTTTCATAAAACTTTAAGTTTTCAAAAAAAAAAAAAAAAAATACTTCAAATATTTCGAAAGTTCATTGAAAGCATATTTACTCAAAATTTCAGGCAGATAGATGAATTTTTCATGAAGGGCAAGCAAGAGCTAGATCCAAGAGATGCTTGGATGATTATTTGCGATCAATTCAATTCAATTCAATTCATTAAAGCTTACTTAGAGATTTTATTTTCCGCCCAGCTTTTTAATGAAAGTTTCCGATATCAGTTAAGTTTATTCATTGTGAGATAAAATAGATTTGATAATGAATAAAATTATATTTCAATTAAAAGCTTTGGATAAGCTTTCAGAGGGTTTCCAAAGCTCTTTTTAGACAATTTTAAATTACAATGGCGTTAAATTATTGGGAAAGAAAATAGATTTTAAAACGCTTAAATTTAAAACTGAATTGTAAAAATGTTTTCCAATTTTTAATTTCCCATGGAGCTTTTCAACGAAATTTTCGGTTTTCATTTAAATTTAATTATTGGGAGAAAAATTAAATTCCATATTGCCTAAAATAACAATTTAATCAAAAGCTTTCGATCAACTTTTGGAATTTTCTAAAAGCTTTTCTGAAAATCTTCAACTTCACCGACTTTAAATTATTAGGACGTAAAATGACTTATTCTTAAACGCTCCATTCATAAGTCCAAAAAAATTTTGAAAAACCAAAAGTGAAGAAGCAAATGTAAGAAGAAACAAGAGTTTTTAATTCTTCAAAAATGTTGTTCGAAAGAATATATTTTTGAAGGTTAGATAATTTCCCCCTAAATTTCAATTTTGATAATCGGACGATTTTTATTAATTTTTAAGAAATTGTAACATAAATTCTTTAATAAAAATTCAGGTAAAGAAATTTCAGGAAATAAAATGTCAACAGCAAGGCTTCATTTTATAGGGTCAAACTAAAGGATGCTTGAGATATATGACCAACTACCCATGCTATGTAATGAGAAACATTTTTCCGATACATGTGATCCTGAAGATATCTGTAGTAAGTATATTCCTTTAATGATTTATTTTAAGTCTAGTTGATTTAAGAAATTAGAAACCTTTCGTCAGATATCATATCTCGTTAAAAATAGATAAATTAAAATTAACTACCTAATAAGAATTAATTTAATAAAAATTAAATAATTGATAATTTACCCAATCTATTTATACCAGTCAACGCACCACGATACCAATTTCTTATGCCCATTGATATGGCTCAATAAGAGATAAGTGGGTATCACCCGAAGGATTTCTTGGATACATTTATCCGCCACAATATCGGAGTATGGTAAAAATGATCATCTCCTTGTGACCCCGTTTTTTCGTTAAACCTTACTCAACATTAAACTCGATGGACCAGAAAGCCATGAGGAAGTAATAGAAGATATGTTTCTATTTGCTTCGAATATGGACGAATGGTATGAAAGTTTGGGGAAGTAGGAAAAAGAATAGAAACCTTTCCTTAAAAGACATGATAACAAAGATGATTCGAAATGATCCAAGAATTATTAAATAATTGTTATAATTTAGAAGTCCTTTATAAGTGATCTTTATTTATCAAATTATTATCGCAAATTCGTCTATACGGGGGATACCTTAAAAATCGTCCTATTTACTACATAGCCGTCATAAGTTGCCCAAACATATTTTTCTTCTTATTTATTTTTTTCGTTCATTTATTACAATTGCAAATTGGCGAATATAATATTGGAATAAATAGAAAGAAAAGATGTGAAGGCAAAGAAAAAAAAATCGGCATATTATTAGGTATTATTCGCGGGGAGCATATAAGCATATACATATATAACCATATAGTTAAAAGTAATGTAAGTAAACTAAGCACTGAATGATTCTGACACCGAAGAGGAAAAAAATATATAAAGAGACTTGTATGGCCATTTCAATTGCCATTTCGTTAAATGAAAAGGGAAGACTGAGATCTATCTGATTTAATCAATTTTTTTTTGTTTTTGATAATTCGCAATCGGTGATAAAATTCAATTATCCAAAAAAAAAAAAAAAAAAAATCGAGCAAAAGAGACATTTTTGATATCAAAGCGATAAGAAAAATCAGTTCAAGGATAATCATTTTTTTGCATACACCAATTTCATATACTATTTTTTATCTTGTCTTCCCCCAGAAACCGGATAATATCAAAATCGACAATTATTAATTATTTTTTATTTTATTAAAGTGGAATTTAAATAAATAAAATATTTTAATAATTTTAATTAAATAAATTGTTAAGTGAGATTTGTTTCAATTAAAATTATTATAAACAGTACGGAAAATCTACGAACGAATTATTTAATGGTAAGTAAATGAATTAATTAATTTAAATAAAATATTAAAAATGAAATTTTAAATTAAAACAAAATTTTTGTTAAATTGTTCCCAGAATGATTTACTCAAAATTCTGAATTTTAAATTAATTATCGTTAATCTCTTGATTTACGGCTTATTTAATCAGTTGATTGCCTTGAAATATTGTTATCCCGTATATTGAATAATAATATTGGCTGAATTAGAATATTCTAATATTGTTAAGAGTTATAAATTAATTTTTATTGCTTTTATTGATTTGTAAATATTAATATTTTTATTAGCCACTTTGCTATATCAGGATCAAAAAATCAGACCATATAATTATTTTTTGCTAAGCAATTTGGTATGAATTGGTATTCGAGAAGTTTTGGTATCATAATTAATGCCAATAACATTTTTCTTGCAATATCTTTTATAAAAAAAAAATGTACCAATAATCGGAATAATTCAATTAAAATTTCAAATCTTAAAAAAATTCCCAAAATAACATTTTTTATAAAATTCAATGATTCTAAATTAAATTATTAATAAATAAGCAAATAATATCAATCAAAAATTGTTAAATAAATTTTTTGGAAAGGAAAGTGTACCTTAAAATTTTCCCTTCAAATTTCCTGTAATGAATTAATTTAGTAAATTATATTAAATAAAATATTTATTGTTCGGTAGGATCGCAAAATTGTCCAAATAAAAATGTCTTGAAATAAAAATATTTATTAAAATTAATTTCAACGTCAAAACCTAACTTTTTAAATTAAAATAAAATGTCCCAATAATAATATAATAATAAAATTTATCGCAGGAAAAATAAATATTAGGAAAAATGATGTAAAATAATTTCTTCTGATTAAATCAAATTAAAATAGAAAATTATAAGAAAATCAAATTTTTTTGCCGAAAAATTTTTTTTTAAAATATTTCAACGGTTTTTACAAAAATTTTTCAACATTTCAAAATTTCAAAATTTTTTTCAAGACTACAAAGTCTGCCCAATAATTAGAAATAATTTGGCATCATTCGATTTGAAAAATTTTATACAAAACGATCGTAAATGATAGATACCTAGATACTTACCATAGGAATCACATTTCCGTTCAGAAAAAAAAATATTTCTGGAAGTAGATCTCCAGATATAAGCGAAATAAAATTAAAAAAATCAACCCCGTTAATAATATGAATTTTGGAACTCTGGAAATGATGAAAATCATGTAAAAACTAGCTGTCCACTTTACCAAAACCCGCTTTGGTCTATCTGATCCAAGTGCTTAGATCTGGCAAACAAACTTTCAAAAATCCAAAAATTTTACTTCCGTAAATTTAATTTTTAATTTAGCTAATTAGTCGTCTAATTTAAAAATCGGTTCAGCCAAATTGGGCAAACTTTCCTTAATAAAATATTGAATTCATAAATTGATCTCGTGATTTACAAGGAGATATATCGATTACCCAAAACTAAGCTCGTAATTGGCTCAAATAATTTTTTTCCTTAAAACCCTGAAATTAGATTTTAATTTAGCTTATCAAATGTCCAAAGAAAAAGAAGTTCATCCAAATTGAGCGAGATTTTGTTAATAAAATTTTGAAATCAAAAATTTATATCGCGATTTACCGGAAAATAAACAATTTCTCGAAGCGACGCCCGTAATTGGCCCAAATAATTATTTATCTCAAAACCCTAAAATTACTTTTTAATGTAGATAATTAGCTGCCCAGAAAGAAAAGTTCCAGAACAATTTGGAAATATTTTTCTTAATAAAATTTGAAATTATAAATTGATCTCACGATATACAAAGTGATATACCAGGAAATTATCAATCGTGATTAACTAAAATAATTTTTATCTTAAAACCTGGAAATTGATTTTTAATATAGCTTACCAGCTGTCCAAAAAACAGAGTCTATGTATATATTTCAATCCATTTACAAATTTTAAAATATTAAATTATCCAGATAATAATTTATAATGCTTTTAAAAAAAAAGAATTCATTTTAATGTTATTTTTAAATCAACCCCTATAAAATCAGGGGGTTAATATTTTGAAAAAGTTTGTTCTACAATTTCTTAACTCTACCCTTAGGATTATTTTTGCATGATCAGATTTTCCGATTCCTTAATATAATTTTCCGAAACTACGAGTTTTTTGGGAGGCCGCCAGGAAAAGTTTACAAAACCGAAGGTGTCCATAAAAGGTTGAATTTCTTAAAAAACTCTCTTACTAACCGATTCCATCTGAAATATATGATTAGGAATATTAGAGATCAGTAAGTAACAGAGCTGGTTCAAATGCAAAAGAATTTATCTCAGAAGGTTCCGAAGGATCCGGTCTTTATAAATTTTAACTTATCAGGAATGGATGAATAATATTAAAATATCTAGAATCTGATCTGGATAATACAGAAATAAAGAGCTTCCATTTCCGGGAAACTTCTTATACGAGTATTCGGTCATTACAAAAATCGTTTTTAAAAAAATGTTGAACAAAAATCGATCGAATTTATTGAATTTTTTACAAATCGATTTTTAACGGGTTTTTAAAAATATATTTCGGGAGACGACCCCCTAATCTTAATTAAATAAAAATAATTAAATAATTAATTGTTAATTTAAAATTTTTCTATCCTACCTTACCTATTTTCTGCATTTTCCAACCGAATTATCCTCATCTTTCAAGAAAGAAACAATTTTTACAATTAAATTGAGCTTTGAAATAATTTTATTTAACAGCAATTGAAGTGAATCTTTAGTAAACATTTTATATGAAGTTAATCTAACCGTAACAGAAAATTAAACTAAACGTTACTGAATTGCACCATTAATTAAAAAAAAATCCTGTAGACAATTTTTTCAAGCCGATAAATTTAAGAGAATTTAAATTTTAATAGGAAGTGTCAAGTTTTTTTTAGGAAAATTAGAAATTTCGTAAAATGATCGATATCTGCATAGAAAATAGATTATAAACGTGAAAAATTAAGCCCGGAACATAGAGCTTTGTTTGAGCTTTTAATGCATTGAGAGAGCTTTTAGCGAAAATTCCAAACTTTATCTAAATTTAATTAATGGAATAAAAATTCGATTCCAAATTTAATTTTAAGCTTTCAATGAGCTTTCAGGAATTTTAAAACTTTATTTTGGAGATAGATGAGATTTCATTGTTAGACCGTTATCTGGATAGAAATTAAATTTTTAACGTAAAAATTAAGTTCGAAATTTAGAGCTTTCGTCGGGCTTTTAATAGTTTGGATACGTTTCCCGCGAAAATTCCGTATTTCATCTAAATTTAATGAATCAAATAAAAATTGGATTCCAAATGATATAAAATGACATTTTAATTTTAAGCTTTCAATGAGCTTTCGAGATTTTTGAATATTTTTTTCGGAAAGTTGGAAATATTGTTAAAGAAATGTTATCTAACTAGAAAATAGACTTCAAAACGTAAAAAATAAGATTCGGAAAATAAAGCTTTCTGGGAGCTTTTAACTTTTTGCAGAGCTTTTGTAGGAAAAGTTTATTTTTGATATTTTTGCGTTTTTCGTCAACTAATTTCTATACTTTCTGGGTTATTAGATTTTTTGGGAACCAAAAAAAATTATCAGAAAATCCGGATTAAAAATAAAAATTTCACGATTTATTAATTGACAAATTTTCAAAAGCGTTTTTCTTGAAACCACGTTTTCCAAATCGGTACCCTAAATTTCTCGAAAACCACTGAACCGATTACCTTGTTTTTTTTGTGGTTATTCTGTCGTAGAATTATTTTAAATTTCTTTTAAGGCAAAATAAGGACCAATTTTTGTATCGAAAATCATTTTTTTTTTTCAAACGCTCGCTATTTTGTCAAAAATCTATATTTTCAAAATCGGCTACGTCAAAGACTACATTATAGTGTCTAGTAGATTAACAATCTTTTTGGTTTTTTAGTTTCAGTCGATTTTGGGAAATTTTTGAAAGAAACGCCAATTATATGTTTTTTAATGGTATTTTTTACTGCACTCCCAAAAAAAAACCACAATTCCAACAATTTTGGAATTTTTTTAATAAAAAAAATGTAAAGTATTCCTGAATGTGTATACTTTTAGGTACAAAACCTCCGGATCCGATATTTAAAATACTTTCCCTCAAAAAAATTCATAAAAATAACCTTCTTTTCCTTTCCCCTTTTCTTCTTTTTCCGAGTTCAAGGTGTATATATCCCCTTAATGAGAATTGGTATTTATAAGACATGAAGAGGACAGGAATTATAAAACCATTTTGACTATCTCGCAAGAACATTCATTGCTAACTTCTGATATAATTGGCTGATATAATAATTTATTAATTTTATAATTAAATATAATTTTTGAAAATCTGCCAGAAATAATTTCTTAATAAATAATTTAATTATGAATTCTTATAGTAGGATTTCCCAAAGGATAAAATTATACAATCCTTCTAGGGTAATTATTTTTATCATTTTTATCAATTTCTATTAAATTTCCTTTTTTTTTATTTTTTGTAGGCATTTTGGACATTTATTTGCTATTAATTTAATATAAAATAGCAAATAAATATTAAAATTTCACGGTAGCCCAATGCGAATACGGTTCTTAGTATTTTCGTCATGCCACGCTTGCGATCTCAATAATTTTTAAATGTCTGTAGGGATTACGTTAGCTATTTCCGTCGCGTTTTTTCACAGTAGCCCAGGCGTTCCTCATGGAATATCAACGATAACCAAATAATCCTAGAGAATTTATTATTAAATTTAATTTTTAATTAAAAATTTATTATTAATAATATTAAATTAAATTAAATTAAATTAAATTAAATAAAATTGAATTAAATTCAATTAAATTAAATTAGTAATTTGATTAATAACTAAATTAAAAAATAATATAAAATGAAAAAAATTAAACTAAAAATTAAATTTAAAATTAAATTAAAAATTAAATTCAAAATTAAATAAAAAATTAAAGTTAAAATTCAAATTAAATTTAAAATTAAATAAAAATTAAATTAAAAACTGAAAATTAAATTAAAAATTAATTTGAAAATAAAAACGAAATTAAAAATTAATTTTAAAATTAATTTTAAAATTAAATATAAAATGACATTAAAAACAATTAAATTAAAAACTAAAAACTAATTTTAAAATTAAATTAAAATTAAGTTAAAAATTAAATTAAACATTGAAAATTAAATTAAATTAAAATAAATTAAATTTAATTTGATTTAAGTTTCAATTAAAATTCGTTTCCTATAAGTGCAAATACAAAATTCAATTTATTTCAAAATCTAGTGAACAGAAATAAATTTCTTTTAACAAGCTATTAGTTTTGCCGTTTGACAGCTACTTTATTCACTGGCAATTACTTTAAACGCTTTGGCGTGTCGTTCACAATTGTAATCGCCATCCAAATTCCACTGCTGGTATATATTTGGGTTCTAAGAAATTCTAATAATTTCTTCTCGTCGGCAACAAGATTTAAGTACTAAATCACCGTTTCAGTATCAATAATTTTTGAGAATTTTCTTTTAACTAAAATTTTTTTAATAATTCCGATTTAGCTGCCCTATAATTAGCTCTGAGATTAATAATTTTAGATTATCCCAGCTTTACATAAGAAATTTATATGGGACTCCCTTTTGAGCAGTAAATGATATATACATGAAGTTCCTCCAACAAAATAATTTGGAAGTGAAATATAGACTATCCGAACTCGGACTCATCATGCATACATATTATTATTATTTAATTTTCTTGATTCAAGATTTATAAAATTTTATCAATGAAAATTGTGTGAATTAAACAAAAAAAAAACGTCAACACAATTTTTACTCGAATGGGTTCGGTGTGTTGTTGTGTAGAGGACGAGCCTCCGAGTCGACTTTTTTTTATTTTTGAATTAATTTGTTTATTTATCTGGGAACTCACGAAAAATAAACAAGTTTTATATGCGTTTTTGCAAACAAGTAATTCAATAAGTAAACAATTAGATAAGAGAGAAATATTAATATATTATTACTTTCAAGCGACCTGTATAAAATTAAATCCTAGGGCGTAATTTTACAGGTTTTCAATAACAGTTAAATTTATTAATCAGTAAAATATAAGAAGAAATCTAGGGAAAAAAAAATCGAAACCGCTCCACCCTATACGTAAAATACGTAATATAAATTAATATTACAAATTAAAGATTAAACATCCGGGGTTTTATAAAATATAATTTAATAGATAAACTAAATATGATTATACTTTCATCGTGTAATTTAACACGAGACTTTCGATTGGTCCCATTTGTTGTTTTTATATACAAACTCCCAGAACCAAATTTCGCACAAAAAAATGGGTACGTAAATTCCCGTATATTTATAGCTTTCGTAGTATCTTTTGCGTATTAATGAATGAAAAATGAAACACGTGTTTTCCGATATCATTTGATCATTCGGGCATTGACTTAACCATAAGGACCTGATCATATCATTCATTCATCAGGACCATTCATTGATCATATCAAAAATTCGTAGAACGCTAATCAATCATGGTTCATAATGTCTTTGAAATAATTAGGGTTTTTTTACATATTTTTTTGACCAGTTTTATCATGATATTATTGATCTCTGACTTTCAGTTTCTCAAAACTACGAAATTTCATTCAAAAATTACTCAATTCACTTCAAAAAATCTGACTATCAAATTTGTGGGATAAAAAAATCCACCCAAATGAATCTTCAATAAAAAATTCATATATATAAAATATTTTCTTAAAAAGAGCACATAAATTACGGGGAAATTTGTTGTTTTTGTTTTGGTTTTTTAAAAATCGGGAAATTTTTTGAAAATTGGAATATTTTTACAAAACAGGACAAATTTTTCAAAATTTGAAAATTGGAAGATTTTTTCAAAATTGGAAAAATTTTGTAATAGTGGAAAATTTTTGATAATTAGGAAATTTCTTCAAAATTGGAAAATTTTTTGTAAATTGAAAGATTTTCTCAAAATTGGAGAAAACTTTGAAATTGGAAAATTTTTTGAAAATTGAACATTAGAACATTTTTTGAAAATTTGAAAATTTTTCAAAATCGGGAAATTTTTTTCAAAATCGGATAATTTTATCAAAATTTGAAAATATTTTCAAAATTGGAAAATTTTTCCCAAATCGGAACATTTTTCCAAAATCGGATAATTTTTTAAAATCGGAAAATATTTTCAAAATAGGAACGTTTTTTCAAAATTAGAACAATATTCTTTATTTGAAACAATACGTTCGGAAGAAAATTTCCTTGATATGCCTGAGAAAAAATGTATTTTGCTTCGCTTTCTCGTTGGTACATTCCATAAAGTACGATTTTTGGAGGGAATTTCTTTCGAATGATTTACGAGCGGGAAACATCTCAATCTCAATTAAACGTGACCATCCCAACGTTTCTGAATCGAAATATTGACACACAAAAACATAGACAATTCGATTATATTTAGAAAAATGTGTAGGATGTTGGATACTAATCCTCCCAATTTTCTAAGCAATTGACGATGAATAAAGTTGACACCCCAGTTACCAAGAAATTGAATTCAAATAAAATGATATTAATTAACTTGATAATTGATATCATATGTATTCATTACGTATGTTTAGGTACACGAGTATATATATAGTCATGTCATTACTGTAAGATGTGGGGCTCCTACCTCCTACTCATCTAACTACCGATTTCCATTCATAATAACGGTGAGTAGAATTAGTATGAATAGAGCGATTTTGTTCAAATAAAAAAAATATATGAATGAATTGGCAATAATATAAATACGATACTAATAAGATACAAATAAGATAAAAAAAAAAATGTTTATTTTTCCGATTGTCGTTTGTTTTATTTTATTTTATTTTAATTTAATTTTTTTTATGTTTTTATTTTATTTTCTTGATATATAATTGTATGTATTTAAATAATATACAAGATTAATAGACACATTCTTTAATTATATCCCACATCCATTATCGGGTTTCCGAAACCAATAAATTATTTTCTTTTTTCTCATTCCCATAATAATGAGACTTTGAGGGATTCCTATTCAATGTATTATAACGCAAAATTTTTTGGCGAATATCAGAGCGAAATGCTACCAAAAATTAAAAGACCAAAATTCAGAAGAATAGAATTTCCCTAAAAAATATCCCCACAAAAAAAGTATCTTCTAAGCTATTTTAACCGACGACTCAAGAGATTTTAAATAATGTCCGTGCAAGAATAATTTGACTATTTTAGAATATTACCCGGGGAATATCTCAGATCCCTTCCAAATAAATCAAGATAATATCTAGGCAAAACTGGATCTCTCCAAAATATTGTATTATTTCTTTGGATGCCTGCCAAGGACGGAACAAATCTGATTTCATAAAACAGCTGCTGTTCGTATTTATTGCTGTTTGGAAAAAATAACATATTAAGCTTCAGGGGGATCGATCTGTTCATCTTAAATGTTCATTCAAATTTGCAAGAAATTTGCTGGATTTGAAGAAAATTTCCTACGATCTAATGCGCAGAAAATCTTAACCAATTTTTATTTTCGCATTGACGCAAGTTAAATGGATTATGGCTTAAGTTCTATTGAGATCTCCTTCAAATCTATAATCACATACGGGTCAATTTTAATTAAGAAAAAATGTATAAAAGCACGATAATGCATTCGAATTGGTTGGGATAGAAGTTTAGTTAGATAATGTATTATAGAATCTAGATAAGATCTAGATCAATATTAGATAAGGTTAGAATCTATATTGAATAATAGATATATTTTGGAACAACAAGTGAGTTACATACGTATAAAATTGCATCACAAACTTAAAAGTTTTCATTGAGTTTTTGAGCTTTTATGGAGCTTTCGTAGGAAAATGTTAGATGTAATTAAAATTAAAATATTCGGATTAAAATTAGAATTGTAAACATATGAAATTTAATTCATAACTTAAACCTTTCTCGCAGAGCTTTTAAGTTTATGTATAGCTTTTGTCAAAATATTTAGTCCTTCATTTCAGTTAAATTATTTTGATTGAAAATAAGTGTAAATACGAATAAAATGATGTCCCAAACCTAAAATATTCTTTAAGCTTTTAAGCTTTTATGGAGCTTTTGAAGGAAAATTTTAGAAGTAATTAAAATTTAATTATTCGGTTAAAAATTGGATTCGAAAACGTATGAAATTTTTTTTATAATTTTAAGCTTTCGCTGAGCTTAGAAATCCTGAAGAATTTTGAATGATCCTGAAAATTAGCTGATCGTAAGAAACTATATACCCATTTCCTAAAAAAGAGCTCAAAAGCTTTCCTGCACGGTAAGGTAATTTCTAATCTATTAAAAGCCTAATACACGAGCTATGAAAATTCATAAATAAAGCAAATGCACACGATAAACGCTGTAACATTTTGTGAGGGTAATAAAATTACACCGGTTCCTCGATTTACACGATCTCGCTTTTACTCGATTTATAAAATAAAAAGAGGATGACAGTTTCTATGTATGTATTTCTACTAATTAAAATATTTTCAACATTCGGAAAGTGATTCTTCACTACATAGTAAAAAAAAATGAAGCATAACTTTTGAAAGCTCTGAGAAAAATTAAAAATTTGGTTTTTTAAAGTTCTCTTAGGACCAATAGGTTCATTTGGACATTTATTTTATTAATCATGCAAAATATGCCTCACGCGTTATGTTAATTATTCATTTTCAATCCAATTTATTTGTACAGAAGCTCGGAAATTATTTAAAAATTAGTAGAGAAGTTTTTAGAGAAGTTTTAAATTCAATTTTGTACGTCTGCAAATCTGAATAATTAAATTTAAATCAAATCTGTTACGTTCCTGCAAATTCCAATAAATTTTGAAACCTCAAAAAATGCTTTCGGTTAGGGACATAATTTTGGGACATGTTCCGTCAAAAGTTCCATACAAACTTACGAGCTGAGGGAAATCCTTAAGTTTTGAATACAATTTTCTACATTTCGAATTCAAACTTGTCTTAAATTCATTAAATGTTAAGCAAATCTGAAAGTTTCCTACAAAAGCCCCACACAAGCTTAGTAGCTCAATGAAAGCTTAAATTTTTATACGTTTTGAACCCTTTTTCCGATTCAAATAGTTAAACTGTAAAATGTGTATGGGTTAGTGGTGACTATCTCTAGAAAAGTTTCGAGAATTTTCACTCACCACTTATTGAAGTTGATCGCATTACAAAATATGTATTTTAACACGGTAATTTTTCTCTACGCTGTTGTATGGAATCCCTGGTCTTATATGAACGCTGTGTCTCGTTTTACATGGTTTCGATTTACACGGATTGTCGTGAAACATATCTACCGTGTAAAAATACGAAATA